>QJPP01002105.1:0-132651 GCA_003996215.1 Jaltomata sinuosa | reverse complement strand
CTTCGTTGATTTCTGTGACCGATTGCTTCTATTCTGTCTATTACTGCTCTTTTATCTTATATGTGCCCAGTCGGCCTATGATACCTACTGGGTACCTTATGCTTCGCATTTGGTGCTCACCCCTACCCCCTGCATCTTTGGGTGCAGATCCTAGTGTGGGCCATCGCCGGTAGATCATTGAGATTCGTGCTTGGAGATCTGTTGAGGACTACTTCAGGCTGAGGGTGAGCTCTTGGCGATCGGAGCCTAGCTTTAGTTTATCTTTTGATTCATGTACTCTATTTCCATTCAGAGACATCTGTATATATAGTTTTGGTTACTTGTACTCCATGTATGTAGTTTGGCTCTGTACTATGATACCAGGTCTTGGGGTTTGGTGTAGTTTCCGCATTTGTATATATTTACATTCATATTATCTATTTTATTCGTTTTATTCTCATGTTTGTTAGATAGTAGCCCATTACTAGCTGTTCTGGGCTACAGGGACTGGTTCACCTACCGGGGGTGTAGGTGCCATCATGACCGAGAAATCGGGTCGTGACAACTTGGTATCAGAGCTGTAGGTTCACCGGTGTCATCAGTATAGGAGCCAATGTCTAGTAGAGTCCTACGGATCGGGGCGGAGACGTCCGTACTCAATCTTTGGGAGGCTACAGTGGCATTTTAGGAAATTTGACTCTTTCATTGCCTCTGTGTCGTGCGTATAGCCCTTGAAGTTGCTAGAGCTCTCATTTATTCTACTTCATTCTTCCGCAGATGGTTCGTACGAGATCATCGGCAGCACGCGAGGATGAGCCTCCTACTCCAGCTAGGGGTCCAGGACGCCCTCGAACAGTGGCACCTGCTAGAGCTGCTAGCGTGGAGATAGAGCCTGAGCAGCATGTGGCTCAGGGGGCAGCCCAGGTACCACCAGCTCCAGCGCCAGCTCCAGTACCAGCTCCAGTGCCCACTTCTGTGCCAGCTCCACCCACAGCTCCGTCTCCAGATATTCGGGGATTACTATTGCAGCTTTTGGGTGTGATTGGAGAGCGGCCTTCGGAGGTAGCGCAGACATCCGCTCAGGGAGCAGCCCTGGGTGCACAGAGCTCAGGAGCGCATCCTGCTACTATGGCTCACCGTGCGGAGGTCATTCCGGTTCCATCTGTTGCACAGCCTCTTGCTCCTCGCCCAGTTATGACAGAGACAGAGCAAAAAGCGTTGGGCAGATTTTTGAGGTTAGCACCCCCGCAATTTGCGGGTACTTCTGGACAGGATCCACATGATTTTATTACCACCTGTGAGGAGATGTTGCATCATCTGGGTTTATTGGAGACTCACGGGGTTGGTTATACTACCTACCAGTTAGAGGGCCCAGCGAAGTTATGGTGGAGGGCTCAGGTTGCTTGTAGACCACTGTCGTCACCTCCTTTGACCTGGTCTGAGTTTATGAGGCCTTTATGGCCAAGTTCCTACCCCAGAGTGATTGGGAGCGTCGCAAGGAGCAGTTTACTCATCTTACGCAGGGATCTATGACTATATCAGAGTATGAGGCCCGTTTCCATCAGCTAGCACCGTTCGGAGCTATGATCATTCCTACTGAGGCTGATAGGATTCGCAGATTTGTGTGGGGTTTGAGGCCAGAGATCAGACAGCCAGCTGAGATATTGATTGCCAGTGGTCGGTCATTCCAGGCTATTGTAGATTATGCCCATACTGTGGAGGACCTACAGCGACATGATCAGGGGTCCAGAGATAAGAGGCCTCGACATCAGGGTTTCTATAGTGGTTCCAGATATGGTGGTAGAGGTCCTGGCCAGTGGAGTCGGAGTTATCAGCCACAGCAGTACCAGGGTCAGTCCACCCGACCGGTTCAGTCTTCCCTTCAGACTTTTGGTAGTACCCAATTCAAGCAGGGTCAGGGCAGCCATCAGGGCTATAGCGGCCAGTCTTCGAGGGGTACAGTTTCTGGGTCATCAGGTCGTGGTGGTCATTCTGGATTTGCGGGTTCATCTCGACAGAGTAGGCCGTTAGGCGCGTGTTTTACTTGTGGTGCGATGGGTCATTTTGCTGAAGATTGCCCTCAGCAGGGTACAATTCAGTTAGCTGAGCCTTTACGGGCAGTTCAGCCCCCGGCTAGAGGGGGTGGTCGTCAGACTAGAGGTGGTGCGCCACGCGGTAGAGCAGGTGGTAGGGATGGCGGTCGGGCAGGTGGAGGTCGTCGTCAGTTTTATGCGGTCCCTAGGAGACCAGAGGCAGAGGCCTCAGATGTTGTGATTACAGGTATGATTTATGTGTGCCATCAGCCTGCTATGGCTTTATTTGATCCTGGATCCACTTGTTCATATGTATCTGCCTACTTTGTGCCTTGTTTGGGGTTGGCCAGTGAGCCATTATCTGTTCCTGTTTCTGTTTCGACCCCAGTAGGAGATTCTTTAGTAGTGGATCGGATTGTGAGATCATGTATGTTATCTATTGGTGATTCAGAGACTTGGGGAGACTTGATGATTCTTGATATGCTGGATTTTGATGTGATACTGGGCATGGACTGGTTATCCCCTCACCGTGTAGTTTTGGATTGTTATGCCAAGACCATTACCATAGCCGTGCCCGGTGTATCCCCGGTTGTGTGGCAGGGTTCTGTTAGCCATGCACCATCTGGGATCATCTCTTGTCTTCGAGCTAGGAAGTTGATTTCCCGTGGGTGTTTGGCTTATCTAGCATATGTCCGAGATGTTAGTGCTGACCCCACTTCCCCTGAGTCTGTTCCTGTGGTTAGAGACTTCCTCGATGTATTTCCTACCGACCTGCCAGGCCTTCCACCTGAGAGAGATATTGATTTTGCTATTGAGTTGGAGCCGGGCACTAGGCCCATTTCTATTTCTCCTTACCGTATGGCTCCTGCTGAGTTGAGGGAGCTTAAAGAGCAGCTCCAGGATCTGTTAGCTAAGAGGTTTGTTAGGCCTAGTGTGTCACCTTGGGGTGCTCCTGTTCTCTTCGTGAAGAAGAAGGATGGGTCGATGCGTATGTGTATTGATTATCGGCAGCTGAATAGGGTGACAGTGAAGAATAGGTATCCGTTGCCGAGGATTGATGACTTGTTTGACCAGCTTCAGGGTTCAGTTGTGTTTTCGAAGATTGATTTGAGGTCCGGCTACCATCAGTTGAGGATTAGGGCGGAGGACATCCCTAAGACATCATTCAGGACACGTTATAGCCATTATGAGTTCCTTGTGATGTCTTTTGGGTTGACTAATGCCCCGCAGCCTTTATGAATTTGATGCATAGGGTTCTTGGCCCGTATTTGGACTCATTTGTGATAGTTTTTATAGACGACATCTTAGTATACTCGCGTAGTAGAGATGAGCATGAGCAGCACTTGAGGGTTATACTCCAGACTTTGAGAGATCATCGGCTTTTATTGCCAATTCTCAAAGGGGAGTTTTGCTTGAGTCAGTTGCATTCCTAGGGCACGTGGTTTGCTAGGGATGGGATTAGGTGATCCAGGAAAGATTCAGCGGTTTGTGAGTGGCCTAGACCTTACTACTGCTTACAAGGTTCGCAGGCTTTATTGGAGTTAGCGGGTTATACATACGGTTCAGTTGAGGGCGGTTTTCCTTTCCATAGCCGGCACCCTTGACTATGCTGACTATGGAAGGATGTCCCATTTTCAGTGGTCAGAATCAGTGTGAGGATAGCTTCCATGAGCTTAAGGCCTTATTGACTCAGGCTCCAGTTTTGACTTTTTGCCGGTTGAGGGTTTCAGAGCTTCTCCGTGTTATTGTGATGCTTCTGGGAGGTTGCGTCTGGTATTGTGTTTGATGCCAGCAGGGTCGAGTAATAGCATATGCGTCGAGGCAGCTGAAGGTTCACGAGCGCAACTACCCCACTCATGACTTAGAGTTGGCGGCAGTAGTTTTCGCGCTCAAGATCTGGAGGCATTACTTATATGGAGTTCACTGTGATATCTTCATCGATCACCGTAGTCTTCAATATATCACGAGTCAACGGGAGTTGAACTCGAGACAGAGGAGATGGGTCGAGTTACTGAAGGACTATGACTTCACTATTCTGTATCATCCGGGCAAGGCAAACGTGGTAGCGGATGCCTTGAGTCGGAAGACAGTGAGTATGGGTAGCCTAGCTTCTCTTTCAGTTTCAGAGCGGCCGTTGGCCTTGGACATTCAGTCCTTGGCTAACCGTCTGGTTAGGCTTGACTTGTCGGATCCTAGCAGAGTCCTCGCCAACATTGAGGTTCGTTCTACCTTGATTGATCAGATTCAGAGCCGTCAGTTTGAGGATCAGCAGTTGTGTGATCTTCGTGATCAGGTTGTTCAGGGTGAGATCAGTCGGGCTACTCTAGATTCAGATGGGGTTTTGAGGTATGATAGTCGCCTTTGTGTTCCGAGGGTTAGTGATTTGATTCAGTTGATACTTCGTGAGGCACATTGTACTAGATACTCCATTCACCCTGGCACAGCGAAGATGTATAGAGACTTGAGGCAGCTTTACTGGTGGAGTGGTATGAAGCGGGATATAGCAGAGTTGTATCTCGGTGCTTGAACTGTCAGCAGGTTAAGTTCGAGCACATGAGACCTGGTGGTTTGATGCAACGACTTCCCATTCCTGAGTTGAAGTGGGAAGGGATTACTATGGACTTCGTTGTTGGTTTGCCTCTTACTTCTCGTGGGTTTGATTCCATATGGGTGATTGTTGATAGGCTGACTAAGTCAGCACATTTCTTGCCGGTTCAGACTTCTTATGGTGCAGAGAGGTTAGCTCAGATCTACCTTCGTGAGATTGTTCGGTTGCATGGGGTCCCAGCTTCTATCATTTCAGACCGCGGCACCCAGTTTACATCTCAGTTCTGGAGGGCTATTCAGCGAGATTTGGGTACAGAGGTTCATCTTAGTACCGCTTTTCACCCTCAGACAGATGGCCAGTCCGAGAGGACCATTCAGATTTTGGAGGACATGCTTCGGGCCTGTGTTCTTGACTTTGGAGGTTCTTGGGATCAGTTTGTTCCCTTGGCAGAGTTTGCTTATAATAACAGCTTCCATTCGAGTATCGGCATGGCACCTTTTGAGTCTTTGTATGGCAGGCGTTGCAGATCACCGGTAGGTTGGTTTGATGGTTTTAGTGCTGGGCCACAGAGCACAGATTTGCTTCGAAATTCCTTAGACCGAGTCCGAGTGATTCAGGATAGACTTCGGGCAGCTCAGAGCAGGCAGAAGAGTTATGTTGATCGTAGGCTTCGTGCTTTGGAGTTTAGTGTCGGTGACTTGGTGTTTCTCCGGGTATCGCCCATGAAGGGCGTGATGAGATTTGGTAGGCGGGGCAAGCTTAGCCCCAGGTACATTGGGCCGTTTGAGATTCTGCAGAGGGTTGGTAGCGTTGCCTATCAGTTAGCTTTACCTCCGATGTTTTCAGCTATACATCCTGTGTTTCATATTTCGATGCTGCGTCGGTATATCCCAGATGAGTCTCATGTGTTGCAGTGGGATTCAGTTCAGTTGGATGAGGGTTTAGCCTTTGTTGAGGAGCCGTCAGCTATTTTGGCCAGAGATGTCAGGAGATTGAAGGGTCTCGAGAGATCCCGGTTGTTAAAGTTCAGTGGAGGCACCGTCCAGTCGAGGAGGCTACCTGGGAGACCGAGAGAGATATGCGGGATCAGTATCCGCAGCTATTTTAGCCTTCAGGTACCCCTTGACCTTGACTTTCGAGGACGAAAGCCCTTTTTAGTAGTGGATGATGTAATGACCCTTCCGGTCATTTCCACGTTTAAGTTTGAAGTCAAGCAAATCGGCAAAAGATATCGTAAGACCTTTAACAATTTTCTGAACTTTGGGTCAAATGTTTCGGGGCTTTTCTCCCAATATATAAAGAGTTAGAAGTCCCCCGAAATACCAAATCGAAGGTCTACGAGTCTAGTTTCCAACGCACAAAACCGCACGTCCAAATATTCTCGGAGCAGAGAGTTATGACTGTTTTACCGCGGACTGTCTGGCAGAAAACGGGTTACGAACCGGGTCGCGAATCGGGTCGGGTTTAACCCGATTTAAGCTTCAATTTTACGTTTTAAAATGCCATCTCAGTTCTGAAACAGTGATAAAATATAAGGGAGGATTCCGAGAGAATTCTTGAATAATTGAAATCGTGCGTAGGCGAATTACGAGCCTAAACTTAAGAATTTTATTAGTATCGTGCGTATATTTGAAATATTATTTAAAAAGTAAATTTGGTAAAAAGTATATTATTATTACCTTTTCAAAATATTTTAAAAGGCTTATGAAAAATATGTTTGGTACGATATAAGTGTTTACGTATTTATTTTATAAAGTTTTTATACTCCGTAATATTTTAACGGAGATAGTAAATTTAATTATGTTAAAATTTATTATTATAATATAGTAGGTTTTATTGGAAATGATTTTCTAATAATTATGGTATATTTAAAATACTATAATTATTTTACCACGAATTTATGCAATACCCGAATATATATCTAACGGAGGGAAAGTGGTTGCCACCTCCACCCCCACGTGTAAGTGGAAGGTGAAGGCAACAAAAGTGGATGGAAAGGTGGAAGCACATATAGTAGTATATATTGATGTATTAGTGCTGAAAGTTAATATGCTTATATATATATTACTGTTGCACACAACTTGCACAGTATTAAATACTCATTCACGTGAGAGGTTTTATGGTGAGAAAAATATATTTGATAAAGTAAATTAATTATCTTGTCAAGTTATTCCTTCCCAAATCCGATTCCGATTCCGATTTAGTTTTGGATTTTATCGGAGTGGTTCGAGCTTGGACATCGTTGTTCCAGCAGCTTGTCATCGGACGACAGGTAGGTTACGGTTTAATTTCCCTAGGCTCCGCATATATAGAATAAAATTGTATTAATAGGCATCCTTGGGTTGGTTTATTAGGTTGGTACCACAGACCTTGACCGCTTTATTCATGTCCGCTATTTTTATTCCTCCGTTGCTTGTAGTATTTGGCGATATATTTTATTTATTTACCCTTGCGGTCCTGTGAGGACCTTATTGACTCTGGAACATAGAAGGTGGGATTTTGGGAATGTCCGCGAGTCCCGGGCATAGAATTATCCTTCTAGGCTGGTTATGCTTGCTGAGTAGCTGTGGGCCTGTGCAGGGTCGGTAGGTTGATTGTAAGCTGTTGAGCAGCGATTGTTGTGTGTGAGCATATCATTTCCATGCATATAAAGAGGTTTTATCGATGTTTTACAGTGGTTTTGGCTTTGGGCCTACTGACACTGTTTTCTAAACCGTGCATGGCCCGGGGGGCCGTTTTTGATGGAAATGATTTGGAAATGGTTGATTTCACTTGTGGTTTAAAATCATCAGTTTTACTATTATCACTAGACTCGGCAGGGCCGGAGTGCTAGATGAGTTTTCTTACTACTTGAGATGATTTTTAGCTTCGGTTGGACCGAGCACATGAGATGACTTTTACTGTTTAGACCCGGCGACGCCCGGGCACCCTTGGAGGGGGTTTTCAGATATTTTCCTACTATTTTTAGTCCTGGACAGGGTCTGGGCATGCATATTTGAGACTGGTTCTATATCTTGATATTGAGACTGGGACTCTATCTTGATACATGTTCTGATACTGAGATATGGTATGGGGTCGAGGACCTCCATGGACCTTGCTATCCGGGCCAGGGGCTACGAGCTGCGTGTGCCGGAAGAGGGGTATACGGGGGAGTAGAGGTATACGGGCAGAGACCTTCCATGGAACCTACCTGCTGGGCCGGATCGGCGCCGGAGGAGGTACATACAGAGATACTATGGCACCTGAGATCTTCATGCATCATATCATTCATGGTTCGAGGTTCCACCCTTGTTTGTTGTTTGCTGATTGTACGCTCCGGTAGTATGGGATGCCGGAGGGTTTGTTTTCACTTGTTTGTGTTCCTCGGTTGTATGGGCGGCCGAGGGACTGTAGGTAGACTTTTGCTTTTTACTTATAGAATGATTCTCTATTATGGATAAGTATGAGATTGGTACTGTTAGGGTGTTAGTTTCTGGATTTGAGGTTGATATGATTAGTTGAGTATTGATTCATGTCTTGAGCATGCCTATTATTATTCTTTCTCTCTTCTTCTTACACTTGAGGTTACCGGTATACCGTCCATTCCGTAAACTTATTTTGTATACACTGTTGTTGCAGGATCCCAGGTGCGTTGTTTCTTACTTTCACCTGTGCTCTTTGGTGTGTATATTCTGCTTACTAGCCTTCATCTGTGGTTCTGTTGATTTCCCTCTGGGCTAGTTCCTGTGTACCTTTCGTTGATTTCTGTGACTACTTGCTTCTATTCTGTCTATTACTACTCTTTTATCTTATATGTGCCCAGTCGGCCTATGATACCTACTGGGTACCTTATGCTTCGCATTTGGTGCTCACCCCTACCCCCTGCATCTTTGGGTGCAGATCCTAGTGTGGGCCATCGCCGGTAGATCATTGAGATTCGTGCTTGGACATCTGTTGAGGACTACTTCAGACTGAAGGTGGGCTCTTGGCGATCGGAGCTTAGCTTTAGTTTATCTTTTGCTTCATGTACTCTATTTCCATTCAGAGACATCTGTATATATAGTTTTGGTTACTTGTACTCCATGTATGTAGTTTGGCTCTGTACTATGATACCATGTCTTGGGGTTTGGTTTAGTTTTCCGCATTTGTATACATTTACATTCATATTATCTATTTTATTCATCTTGTTCTCTTATTGGTTAGATAGTAGCCCATTACTAGCTGTTCTGGGCTACAGGGATTGGTTCACCTACCGGGGGTTGTAGGTGCCATCATGACCGAGAAATCGGGTCGTGACAGGTTCTAACCTTGACCGGTTAGGACAACCTTTTTCAGTGTGGGTGCATAACACTGGACTCCATGTAGCTCATCATGGTTTAATGTCGGTTAAGAGAAACCCTTGTATGAATGAATTCAAGCTATGAAGTTATATGATATTCTATTTTTAAAATTTACTTATATATCATGTCTTATGCTTAATCTATGACATTTACTTATGATTTATCTTATTGTGCATTAACTCAGTTTTAATTATGTTTTAAGTATATTTTGTTATGTTGTTGTATAAACTTGCATACTCGGTACATCATATAGTACTGACACATATTTTGTGCTGCATCCTATTAAGATGCAGATTCAGGCTCCCATCCTCAGGCTTGTGGCTAGTGACCGCCGGCCATCCAGTATCATCTGGTGAGTCCTCATCTTTCGAGGGCTATTATGACTCCTAGTTAGTAGGATCTTTTATTTATGCACTTAGAGTTAGCTGGAGTCTTGTTCCAGTAACTCATTATGTCTTATGTAGAGGCTTTTCAGACATAGTTGGATATTCGAGATTTCATGTTTCATATTGTGGTATTCCTATATCTTTATGCTTATGTTGAGTTAGTGTGCTTACCCTTTGTTATACTTCCGCTATTTATATTCATGTTATGTTACGTCATGCTAAAGCCAAGGATTAACTTGGGTTACTTGTGGTCTCGAGTCTCGTGTTACGTCTATGGGGTAGCCTCGGGGCGTGACATGTTTCATCATATTCATTAGGGATCATTAGAAATTAATGGTCCAAACTTAAAAAGTATATTTTAAACCTATTTTATAATATGGAGAATTAACTTTGTGCAATTGAGTTATTCACGTGAGTTAGTGCTTGAATATTAAAATTTGCCAAATTTTAATGATTATTATTAAGATTATATTTTTTTATATGTGATATAAAAATTTGAGTTGTGACATCTTAATTGTTGAATTGTCTATTTGAAACTAAAATAACTCAAATATTTTGTCAAATAAATTTTATATAGCTATATATGTGTATATATGACTTTTTTAAAGTAATATAACTAATTTATAATGGTTAAGTTTTAGTTTCAATTTTAAACAGATAATGTTGGATCCTAAATAAATCTAAATATTGACTTTAATTTTTCCAATATTTTTTTTCTAAAAACTTATAATTATCACATCATTAAATAGGTACTGAAAATTATATTTTCAGCTAAAATGACCATGAAAGTGTCACGACCCAACTGACCGTGAGTGACACCCACACTAACCCAACAGTGGGAGTACCAACTAACCCGAACCTTAATCTTATTACTTAACCAATTTTTAAGAAACAATCATATAAAAGAACTTAAAACCATAAAGAAAGTTGAAATTTATATAAATATGCAGAAATTCGACTAAACAGAACTTCCCCAAGAATTAAAAGTTATCGTACAAGAACTCTAATCATAACAATGTCTATTGTACTAAAAAATGATCAATAAATAAATAAATAAGTTTCATCATCTGAAAGAAGGATAATGACTCAAGGAGGATCACGACAGCCTGAGATGTTGTGCTTACCCTTGGATCATAGTATCAACTGCCTAGTCTAGGTGAGGTTGCGTATGAGCCTCTGAAACATGGTTTGCACTCAACAAAAGAAGACTACAGGGTAGTATCAATATAAAATACTATGTACTGCTAGGTATCATAAACCAACTCAGTTTAGAACAGGTATATAATCAAATCAAATAACAAGTAAAAGACACTTCAACACTTAGCATGTAATTCAGTCAACAGATAGTCATCTCAAGTCAAGTCAATAACAGTAATATCCAATTCACATAAGTCACAAAATGCAACCACAAGAATGTAAAAGAATTCACTTTCAATAGTCACAACTCATGGAATCTATGTCTATCTATCTCTCATCAATGCAACTATTACCTCTAGTCTCATTTCAATCCACAATATCATCTCACCATAATTGACCATGAAACAAAATGCAATGATAAAAGAAAAGGGTGTACACACATGCTAAAGGGTTTTACTTCTGTCCAACTAGCCATGACCTGCAGGGGATACACCAGGGTCCATGTATCCACAGAAACTATTTTCCATCGGTGCAAATATCAACCTGTACCGGCGTGGTACCCTATTCTAGAATAAGTAAAAATATCAACTTGTACCATCATGGTACCCAGTCTCAGAATATGTGACAATGTCAATGCACTAATGGTTCTCAGACCTATCTCTCATGATATACACAATGCACTAAATCACACTTACACTTATTTATTTCAGTACATTCATCAATTTATGAATATCTATCTTATTCATTCAAGAAAACAAGAAAATACTCATCATTCAAACATGTCCAAAGACCAATCACAAGTAAGATAACTCAATCACATACATGTACTAAAAGTCTTAACTCTAGTTTAAATCATAACCTACCTCGATTGTCGAATCCTCAACCACAAGCTACTTAGAAATAGCCTTAACCTTCCTCAACGCTTCAGAGCATTCAAAGTCTATAAATACAAATACAAGAGTATTTAATCATCTACTCTTCATTTCAGGCTTTAGGAATTTAACCCATTAATTCTACCCTTATCCAAGGTCTGTAGCATTCTCCATGGGTCAATTTACCATTAACTAGTCTTACAATATTCATACCATCAACACCCAAAAGGTTTCTAATCAAGTTAACCCTTTTTAGACATTTTTATGCCTAAAGGCCTCATCTTTATGAAACCCAATTTTCCCAATTAGCCTTAATCATGTTAAGAACTAGTAATTTCATGCTAGGAATCATAAAAACACATCCTAGGATTAATTCTAAATCAAATTGCACCTACCCATAGGGTTTTCCCTAAGTTTCATGTTTTTAGGGCTCAAACTCAAGAATTCTACCATGAATCTTTCCCCTAAAGGTACTATAAGGATTAATGATTGCTAAAGAAGTGGTTTAAGGAGTTACTTACCTCAAATGAAGAAAAAAAGCCCTAGTTCTTGAGAAATACGCTTCTTGGAGCTCTAGAATGGAATATAATGTTTTTGGGGAAATAACACAAAAAACTAAAATAAGTGCAGATAATTTGTTCCTTCTCTCATCACGATGAACCAGGTCTCATCATGATGAACTGAGTGTCGTCATGATTAGTCTCTACGATAAGGATTGGCTTGCTATAGTGACTCATCACAATGAGATATCCTCTCATCATAATGACTGCAATTGTTAGAACGTCATAAACTCACCCCGAACCCCTCATTTTACAACACACTTTATTTTCCAGGCATTATAGATTAATCTCGACACGATAACTACCTTAACCAGAGTTCTATGAACCTAATTTCCATTCCAAAACTTCTTACGAGATCCTACAATAGTCATCTATCCATAAAATGACACCACACCATCATAGAACCAACCAAGAGACCCCAACCACCCCTAAAGTACAGAACATTATATTTTGTCAAAGCTCACTCTAGCCTGAGATTTTATCAATTCTCATCTTAGGGACTTTTCTAGCCGAGTACTTAGGCCCTTACTTTACTATAACAATGGAACAAGTCATTACATCAAATACCAATTAAACAATCGTTCATCCTTGAACAACAACAAAAAAAATAAATGAGGATTACCTGAACCAGTAAACAAGTACGGATTCTTGGTTTGCATGTCCATTTCAGTCTCTCAAGTGGTCTCCTCAATAGGACGGTTCTTCCACTGTACCTTTACAGACGCAATCTCTTTTGTCCTCAATTTCTGGACATCTCTATCAAGAATAACAACTGCCTTCTTTTCATAAGAGAGGTTTTTGTACAACAAGACTGAATCCCAGCGAATAATGTAGTCATCATCTCTATGGTACTTCCTAAGTATGGACATATAAAATACAGGATGAACTCCTGACAAAATCGGACGCAATGCTAATCTATAAGCAGCCCCACACTCTGAAATATCTCAAAAGGTCCAATATATCTCAAACTCAACTTTCCATGCTTTCCTAACAACATAACACCCTTCATGGGTGAAACTTTGAGAAATACTTGCTCACTTTCCATGAAGTGCATGTCTCTCACCTTCTTATCCGCAAACTCTTTTTGCCGGCTTTGAGCCGCTAGGAGATTCTCTTGGATGAACTTCACCCTTTCCACAGAGTCTCTTAGAAGGTCTGTACCCCATCGTTACCTCAAATGAATCAAACCAACCAATGGGAGATCTACATCTCCTCCCATACAATGCCTCAAACAGAACCATATCTATGCTCGAGTGATAACTGTTATTATAAGTGAATCAACCAACAATAGATACTGGTCCTAATGACCCCCAAAATCCACCACACACGTGTAGAGCATGTCTTTCAACACCTGAATCATATGCTTAGACTGCCCATTGGTCTGAGGATGAAAAGTTATACTCAGGTCCAATCTAGTACCCAACTCTTCATGCAACCTCTGCCAGAAGTTAGAGGTAGACTGAGTACCCCTATCAGAAATAATGAATATAGGCACATCTTGCAGTTAACAAACTTTCTTAAGATATATCTTGGCTAACTTAGATTCATCGTAAGTCACCTGAACAGGAATGAAGTGCGCAGACTTTGTTAATTTATCCACAATAACCCATACCAAATCATACTTCCCCAAGGTCTTGGGAAGGCCAACAACAAAATCCATGGCTATTTTCTCCCACTTCCATTTCAGGAATGGGCATCCTCTAAAGAGTGCCACTAGGATTTTAGAAGGTATCCTCACATTCATATGACCAAATAAAAGGTACCTCTTTCTGAGTCAAGCGGGTCAGATGGGTAGCAAAGGACGTAAAACCTTTCACAAATCTGCGGTAGTAGCTAGCTAACCCCATAAAGCTATGAACCTTAGTCACTGAAGTGGGACTAGCGTAATTCTTAACTTCTTCAATTTTCTTCAGGTCTACCATTACCCATTCTTTCAAAACTATGTGCCCCAAGAAGGACACAGAAGACAACCATAATTCACATTTTGAGAACTTTGTATATAGTTCCTTTTCCTTTAATAATTCCAACACAATCCTAAGATGATTTTCATGCTCCTCATCACTCTTAGAATACACTAGGATATCATTTATGAACACAATAGTGAAGGAGTCTAGATAGGGATAAAATATCCTATTCATCAAACTCATAAAAATAGTCGGGGCATTAGTTATCCCAAAAGACATCACAAGAAACTCATAGTTCCTATACCTGGTCCAAAAAGCAGTCTTAGAATTATTAGAAGGACAAATTTTCAAATGATGGTATCTGGACCTCAAATCAATCTTAGAGAAGACTGATGCACCTTACAACTGGTCAAACAAGTCATCGATATGAGGAAAATGATAGTGGTTACAGATCATTACTTTGTTCAGTTATTGGTAATCTATGCACATACGTAGACTACCATCCTTTTCCTTAACAAGCAACACTGGAGAACCCTGCAGGAAGACACTCGGATGAATGAACCCTTTACTCAATAGATTCTATTATTGAGCTTTAAGCTCTCTTAACTCAGCCGGTGCCATTTTATAAGGGGGAATAGAGATGGGATGCATATTTGGCTCGAAGTCAATATAAAAGTCAATATCTCTATTAGGTGGCTTGCCAGACAAATTCATAAGAAATACCTCTTGGAACTCACACACCATAGGAATTGATGCCATAGCTGGGACCTCTGAACTAGTGTCCCAAAGATCAACAAAGAAACCCAAACACCCCCTTCCTATCAGACTCTGAGCACAAAGGAATGATACAAGATTCATAAGAGCAGGACTATAGTTACCCTTCCAGTCTTGTCAATCCAACCTAGGTATAGCCACAATTATTGTCCTAGCATAACAACCCAGTATAACATGGTTCAGATACACCAACTCATTCCTAGGACAATGTCAAAATCCACCATGTCTAGAATAACCAAATCAGCTGTAACACCTCAAAATTCAAACCCATATGAGACTTAGAAAATTCTGCATTTTCTACAACTGTCAAGTTCCATGGGCAAGTGCCACGGGTAGTGTGAGGCATGACAACCCATCATGTCAGTCATAGAGACCATTTATTCCTCTCATCCTCTGACAAGCAGTCTCTACAGGCATTGAAATTTTGACAGGCCATTAGAGCTACCGTGAGAAACCCTCAATGGCTTTATCAACCACTTTCAGCACAACGACCAAGGGTTATGGGCATGGGAGACACTACAGGCCATCGACCCCATCATGGGAATTAACCAGAAAGCCAACCCAGTTAGACCTCTTTCAATGGTCATCCCTCATGCGCCATTGGAGTCCGACGGGCCATCCGATGGGAAATTTCTACAACTTCTTATTTTAAGTCAAGGGTATTTGGATCTTTCTCCTATTCTTTTAACTCCTAAGTTAAGTTGTTTTAGGCCAAACTAAAGGGGTTTTATCCCCCACTTAGTTAGATCTCCATTCATTCTCTCAAATCAAGTTCCAAAAGAAAGAAAATGATTCTTCTCTCAAGCTCCAAGGCCGAAGGTTTCATCTCCAAGTCTCCATCATCAAATTCTTGATAAGAAAATCTTTGGGTTCAGGTATGTGGGTATTCAATAAAGGTTTTGTTTCACCCTTATGCCCAAAACCTATGATTTTACTTTGATTTTATGAAATTGAGGAATTAGGGTTATTACCCAATCATGATTTTTTCCTATGAAACTGATTTATTTACATTGTAATATGCTTCCTAATCCCTTATCCATGATTTTATCTGATATTCTTCAAGTATTTCTAAAAGCCCATGAATTAAGAATGATTTTTAGCATGATTTCACCTATTAAATATTTTCGAGGTAAATTGGCATGTTTAGATAACATGACCTCAAGTATTTATGAAATTTACATGCCTAGTTCTTAAAGTTATGAATTTTAAAGAAGTGTATGTTTTGAACTAGGGCCATACTATGCTTTTAAAACTTATGAATTTTTGAGTAGCATAACATCTAGATATGTCTATATGCTTTATGAATGATTTGACATCTAGAGATGCCACATGTTATGTGATGTGCCGCCATTTTACGACACTTTTGACTCCTTTAAACTAAGAACAATCGTACGTTTTCAAGCAACCGTTGTCGTTTTTGATGTTTTTATGTTGTATTTTCAGGAAATGGAGACAAACATGGAAACGGAAGGAAATACGAGCAAAACGACATTCTGCCTAAGAGTGACGGCCTGAGTGATGGTCCGTCGCACATGTGACGGTCCGTCACATGTGTCCGTCAAGTGGAGGCCTTGCACTGTCTAAAGGTGACGGTCCAGGCGATGGTCCGTCAAGCCAGTGACGGTCCGTCAGCCTGGCCGTCACACCTGGGCAGTCCGCGACGCGGAATCCGAGCGTTTTTGGGATTTGTTTCCTAGACTCCTATAAATACCCTATGTTAGGTTTATTTTATTTACCAAGCTTTTTAATATAGTTCTCCCAATAGTTTTAGGAGAGACTTGGAGATCAAGAAACACGTTTTACACTTCTTGAATTCATGTTCTTGATTTGTTCTTGGGATCGTGGTTTTTCTTGTTCTTGGAATAATTGAAGATTGGTTTTCATTATATTCTAAGAATCCCTTCTCTTTATTATGAATACAATTCTCTTCTCTTTTCTTTATAGCATGATTAACTAAACCTCCCACAACTAGGGTTGTGGGAGCCATGGCAAAAGTAGCAATATAGATTCCGGGTAGCGACGGGTTAAATATGTATGTTGTCACGCTGTTAATCATTCGTTATGTAACGTTTTTTAGTGGTTGCAAACATTAGAACATGCCTAGGTTTAATTTGCTTGAGTAAAGAGATTAAAACCGGGAAACTTGATTAACGACGAGGATTCGAGACTACTAACTCTCGTCTTATGACTGAGGTAGAAGTTCGTTAGCAGGTGGAAAGTCAAAAAGGGGGTCATTCTTTTAATGCTGTAACTAGATTAATCTACTTGATGTTTAGGATTGGAATCTAAAAGCACACCTTTTCAAGTTCGAGAGAATTGAAAAGTAAATTTATCTATTTGGTTGAGAAACGTTTAGACGATACCATTAATTCAATCGCATCGTGACACGCATATAGAAAGAACCCCGTTAAGCCTAGAATCGACTTTGTTACTAACGCCATGGTAAACACTTCCCTAGTTCTCTCTCTCCTATTGATTATCATTCATACGTTAAGTGTTTGTTTTGTTTACAAATATTGATCACAAAACTCCCCCTATTTACCGGAAACTATTGACGACTAGTCACATACTTCACTAAAGGCTTAACTCTCACCATATTCTCTGTGGGATTCGACCCCAACCTTTGTTGGTTCTATATTTGACTACGATCACTTACGCTTCGTTAATTTGAGGTGTAGTTTGGGCTTTATCAAAAAGTGGCACCGTTGCCGGGAAATACGGTTGTTAATTAAGTCTGGTGTGTTTATTTGACTCTTAGTCATACTTTCCTGCTTTTACGTTTTTTTGTTGTTTTTGTTTTTGACAGGGTACAGATTTGTGCATGCCAAGTACCCAGCGCTCGGGTGAATCAACATTACCTTACGACCCCGAGCTTGCTAGAACGTTAAGGCAGAATATGGCCGCACAACAAGAGGCAGCAAGGCTCGCTGCAGAACTGCAGGCCCAACAAAATTTGAATGCTGGAGGTCTGCAGCACGATCTTGAGTTGCATGATGAGGATAACGATTTGGATGGAGTTGGCGCTACGGGCGCCATTGTTGTTCCACCGCTACCGCCCGGAGCCAAGTTCAACATCACTAGCACGATGATTCAGCTGTTGAACTTGAGAGGAGTATTCCGTGGAGCAGCTGGTGACGATCCAAACCGTCACTTAATGAACTTCGTGGGTATCTGCAAGTCGTTTGAACTGCCGGGCGTGAGTTAGACAGCGATCAAGCTCAGGTTGTTTTCGTTGTCTCTGTCTGATGAGGCAGCGTTATGGTTGACAGAACTGACCCCCGACTCTATCGCAACTTGGGGAGAGTTGAAAGGAGCTTTCCTAGAAAGGTTCTTTCCTCCCTCTAGGATGATACAGTTGAGGGACGAGATTAGCAATTTCAGGCAGCAACCTCACGAAGCATTGCACGAGACCTGGCTGCGATTCAAGAAGAAGCTAACACAATGCCCGAACCATCAGTTGAACGATGAGTTTTTGATGCAGACATTCTACAGGGCACTCAATTCGGCTACCAAGCCGACATTGGACAACGCAGCAGGTGGAGCATTTATGGGTCGCACTTTTGCCGATGCCACAACTATTTTGGACAGGCTCACCAAAACCAACAGGGCCTGGCATACACGTGATTCAGAGGTACCAGCTAGTACTTATGCAGTTGGTGTGTCAGCGGAATAGCATAGAAAAGATGAAGAACGGGACCAAGACATGACCCATCTAAAAACGCAAATGGACCTCTTGACCAAGCACTTGATGTCAGGAAGTATTGAGAAGGTGAAAGCCGTGGGTTCGCAAGGTAGAGCAGCATGGGTTGAATCTGATGAGGAGGCCAACTATTTGGGGGGTTTCCAGGCCAACGGCCAGGGAAACCAAGGTCGGAACTATCAGAGAGACAACCACTATGAGAAAGGCGGCTACAAAGATCGCGACCAAGGAAACTGGAGGAACAACACCGATAGAGGTGGGTTGTATATACCACCTGGTAATCGGGACAAAGCTGGCAACGAAGCAGAGACGTCCAAACTTGAGAATATGATGGCGAAGATGCTGCTGAAGGTGGAATCAACTGACTCTGGAGTAAAGGAGATGAAGACTGAATTATCAGCATTGAGTCAGTTAGTGGGTTCACATTCCACCTCGATCAAGCAATTAGAGCAGCAAGTGGGGCAAATCTCGGCATCTCTGAACCAAAGGAAGACAGGTACCTTGCCGAGTGACACGATTCACCCGAGGAATGATGCGAGTTGTATGGCGATCACCACAAGAAGCGGTAAAATATTACCGGAATCATATCCGGTAATTCAGACTCAAGGTGATGTTATGGATGATGAAGAGGCGGTAGAAGAGGAAACTCAAAAGCCCACAGATAAAAGCAAGGAAGCTGAAAAGCCTCCAACTATGATGCCTCGACCACCACCTCCTTTCCCACAGCGTTTGAAGAAGAAAGCTGACGATGGTAAGTTCATGAACTTCATGACCATGCTGAAGCAGATTTCAATAAACATACCATTGGTGGAAGCGCTGGAACAAATGCCCGGTTATGCCAAGTTCATGAAGGACTTGATTACAAAGAAGAGGTCGGTAAGTTTTGAACCGGAAGACAACCTCCACCACTGCAACACTATTTCTTCAAGGTCGTTAGTCGAAAAGAAGGAAGATCCAGGTGCTTTCACTGTTCCCTGTACTATCGGGAAGCTCAACTTCGGAAGAGCATTATGTGATCTTGGTGCTAGTATCAACTTGATGCCGCTAGCAGTTTACAAACAATTGGGTTTGGGAGCTCCTAAACCGACGTCCATGAGAGTGATGATGGCTGACCGTTCGGTAAAGCAACCGGTGGGAATCTTATCTGATGTGCTGGTCATGATTGGTAAGCTTATATTCCTGGCCGACTTTGTGATCTTGGATTGCGAAGTAGATTTTTTCACTCTCAGACTCGTGGCTAGATACCATTAGGATTTCAAGTTGCAGTGGTGAGTCCTCATCATTCGAGGGCTTAGTCATGAACTTAGTTAGCTTTTCATGTTTTCTTATCTCACTACTTATAGTTAGCTGGGGTCTTGTCCTAGAAACTCACTCTATCAGTTTTAGAGGCTTTTCAGACACAGTTAAACAGTCGTTATCTTTGGTTTTTATATTTTGATATTCTTAGACCATGATCTTTATGATTATTTAGTTTTCTTATTACTTCAGCTTATACTTCTTCTATGAATGTCTATGTTATGTTTAAGTCATGCTAAGGCCAAAGGTTACCTTGGGATCACTTGTGGTCTCAGGTCCCGTGTTACATCCAGGGGTAGTCTCGGGGCATGACAAACTTGTTATTAGGGAATCAAGTTCAAGAGTTCTAGGATGTCTAAAAGTCGCGTTAAGTAGAGTCTCTTTCATGGGTGTGAATCACACTACTCTTATGAAAGGGAAATTTATTAGGTGTTTTAGGAAAACTTCACTTCTTTCATGATCAATATCATGCGATAGAGTTTAACTTTATTTCTTCTCTCAAATACATTCTTTATGCATTTTAGATCATGCCTCCTCATAGAGCCAACACCCATAATGCTAATCCTCTAGTTCCAAACCACGAGGTCATAAATGCCAAGTTCATAAATGCCATTCAGATGTTAGCTCAGGCGATGACCAACCATGCTAATGAGTAGGCGTCCGTTCCTGGCAACCCAAATGGAGGGACAACTTCTGCCAGAGTTAGAGACTTCATCTGTATGAACTCGCCAAAGTTTTTAGGGTCTAAGGTTGGTGAGAATCCAAAGAATTTCATAGATGAGGTGAAGAAGATTTTGGAGGTGCTGTAGGTGACTAGTGCTGACAGTGTTGAGCTAGATTTCTACTAGCTCAAGGATATGGCTTACATTTGGCACTCTTAGTGGAAACAAGGTAAGGGTAGGGATGCAACTCGTGTGACTTGAGAGTGCTTTGTCGAGGCTTTTCTGGATAGGTTCTTTGTCACGCCCCGAGGCTACCCCCAGACGTAACATGGGATCCGGGACCACAAGTGTCCCAAGTTAACCCTTGGTCATAGCATAACTCAGATAAATCAATAGATAAGCGGAAACATAATAGAAGGTCCGAAATAAAATGTATAGATAATCAACTCAAATAGGAATAAACATCCAAAAAGGAAACCCAGATACTGTATATGTTTGAAAAGCCTCTAACTGTCATAAAGAGTTGCTGGGACAAGACCCCAGCTAACTCGGAAATTTGAAATGAAAACATAATGATAGTCTCAATAACTCTAGTCCTCAATGAATGAGGACTCGCCAATAATTAGCTGAAAGTCTGGCGTAGTCTAGCCATGAGTCTGAGGGCAGGTTTCTGAATCTGCATTGTAAAAGGATGCAGCCCAAAATGCATCACTACTATAGGATATACTGAATATATGAGATAAACAGGAATCTGAGATAAACATGCTAAATAAACTTGTAAAGCTGAAATCATGCTATAAGTGTAAAACTGAAATGCAAGAGTCCATGCAATTCCCAAAACAAGTTATACAAATATCATAGTAATCATAATAGTCCTGAAATCTGAAGGCAAAGAGTCAATGCATTTTAAAACCTGATACTATTTCTGTGGGAGGTTCTCTAACCGACATAGACCATGTGAGCTACATGGAATCCGATGTATACGCCCCATTGAAAGAACCCGATATACCTTGCAGGGTATAAAGGCATGACTATGGTGTGATCACTAAATCTGATGCCCAATTGAGGGGACTTAGAACCTATGGGGGCACGTAGTTCTGGGACTAAGAGTACTCTCACCCTGTCCAACTCGGTCCTAAAACTACTCCCAAAACATATACATATAGCTCATCACACTTGTGACATGTCTGATGTCAAAACTGTTCATAACTTAGGTAGACATATCTGGATGTCAAACCTTTAATAAAACATAGAGACATATCTAAGGTCCAAAACTGTTGGAAAAGCATAAGGACATATCTGATGTCATGCAATTCACAAGTCATGAATCTTAAAGCTTTGCAAAACCATAGTTCAAGATATACTTTTCTTTCTAATATCATAGCTTGAAGAATTAGGCATGCGATTTTATAAAAACTGAGGTAATATTATCTAAACATACCAATTTTACTTGAAGACATGCAATTTAATGAAATCATGCTAAAATTCATCATCAATTAAATCATAGATATGTAGTAAGAAATCATGAATTGATGCCTTAAAAAAAGACCTATAACTTTTTCCCAATTTGAGTAAGAATCCTAATTTAGAAATCCATAAATTCAATTTAAAAGATTGGGGTTTTGGATATAAGGGTGAAGGAAAGCCCTTATTGAATACCCACATATCTTGATTGAAGCTAACCCAACTGAAATTAAAAAGATATGGAGCCTTGAACTTGGAGCTTGAGACTTGGAGGTTTGGAGATGTTCTTTTCCCTTTCTGTAAGATGAATGAGGTAATGAGAAGGGACTTAGACTAATAGGTTTAGAAATCATGCTAAGAATGGACAAAACGATCTCACTTAGGAGTTAAAAGGGTGGGAAATAACTAAAATACCCTTGGGACATAATTAGGGACAAATTGCTAAAAATTAACTTTCACGAATCACGGATGGATTCCACGGACCGTAGACCAAACCACCGCTCATGGTTTCCATTCATGATTCCTGGACAAAGGAACATGCTGCAGAAGCAAACTACGGGTCAACAGGACGGACCCGTATAATGGATTACGGCTTGTAGACCCAAGTCGTGATTCCTGGGGACATAGATGACCTCTGATCAGGTTCCATGAATCAATAGGATGGCCCGTAGTTTATACTATGATCCGTAGACTTGACTCGTGGTTCTTGAGAATCAGTCAGTCCTCAGGTCTGGTACCATGAGTTGACAGGACATGCCATAGACTGAACTACGCTCCATAGAACCAACTTGTGTTTCTCAGATCAGAGTCTGAGCCTGGAAGACTTAAACCATGACTCCATTCTACGACCCGTGGTTCAGACCACGGTCCATGGTTGGACTCGTAAACCCTGAAAAGATGAAGTTTTTCTGAGAGTTTGGAATAAGTTTTTAGGGTGTTACTATATATCCCCCTTGGGATCATTCATCCTCGAATGAAGACTAAACAAGGGAAAACTGAAGAGGAAATAGCCCAATCAATCAACAATATATAAAATCTGAAGAACAAACATGATAACTGAGCTTGTAACTTAAAACATGACTGAATCAACTTTGAAAAACATGCATGCATACTAAGGTCATGAGGTAAACTGATGGAATAGACATGTTAATGGGGAAACCACTACCTCAAGTAAAAACGGGATCGGAAGGAAAGAGATGAGAGTACTTGGTTTTCATGGCTGATTCTGCTTCCCAAGTAGCTCCCTCAACGAGCTGATTTCTCCAAAGGACTTTTACCGAAGAGACTTCTTTGTTCCTCAACCTCCGAATCTGATGATCAAGGATTTCTACGATAACCTCCTCATAGGTGAGACTATCCTTCACACCCACATCCTCCAAAGGAACAATTAAGATCGGATCACCAACACACTTCTTTAATAAGGAAATATGGAAAATCGGATGAACCGCTTCTAGTTTTGTTGGCAAATACAACTCATACGCAACACTACCAACTCTCCTCAGAATCCAATAAGGACCTATAAAATGGGGTTTAAGCTTCCCTTTCTTGCCAAATCTCATCACAACCTTCATGGGTGACACTTTCAGAAAAACCCAATCATCAACCTCAAATTCCAATTCTCTTCTCATGACATCTGAATATGATTTATGTCGACTCTGAGCGGTCTTCAACCTCTCCCTAATAAGCTGAACCTTCTTCATAGTTTCATGCACCAAATCTGGACCAATAAAAGCTGCCTCACCTACCTCAAACTAATGAATAGGAGACCTATACCTCCAACCATAAAGTGCCTCATAAGAAGCCATCTGGATGCTAGAATGAAAGTTGTTGTTGTAAGCAAACTCGATAAGAGGTAAGTGATCATCCCTATTACCTTTGATGTCAAGCACACAAGCTCTCAACATATCCTCCAAAGTCTGAGTAGTACGCTCTGCCTGGCCATCCATCTGTGGGTGGAAGGCTGTGCTAAGCTTCACCTGAGTACCAAGACCTCTCTGAAATGATCTACAAAACTAAGAGGTAAAATGAGTACCTCTATCTGAAATGATGGATAATAGGACACCATGCAATCAGACTATCTCCCGGATGTAGAGTCTGGCATAATCATCCGCTGAATCAGTAGTCTTAACAGCCAAGAAGTGGGATGACTTAGTCATCTGGTGACAATTACCCAAATAGAATCGTGTTTCCTTCGAGTACAAGGCAACCCAGTGATGAAGCCCATATTGATAGCTTCCCACTTCCAGGTAGGAAGGTCAATATCATTAATCATGCCACCCGATCACTGATACTCTACCTTCACTTGCTGACTGTTGGGACACTTAGCCACAAAATCGACTATGTCCCTCTTCATACCATTCCACCAATAGACCTCTCGTAGATCACGATACATCTTGGTGGCACCAGGGTGAATCGAATATCTGGAACTGTGAGCCTCAGTCAAAATCTGCTGTCTCAACCTATCCACATCTGGCACACACAATTGACCCTGATAACGAAGCACACTATCTCCCCCTTGGGAGAAAATCTCAACCATTTGTTGGTGGACTGCACCCTTTAGATGAAGAAAAATAAGAGCATTGTCTTGTTTTGTCTTCACTTCATCTATCAAAGATGATTCAGAACAATTCTGCACAATAACACCACCTTCTGTCGAGTCCATAAGGCAAACTCCCAACCGAGCAAGCCTATGAACCTCCTTAACCAGTTCGTTCTTCTCGTCTTCGACTGAAGACACACTACCCATGGATAATCTACTAGGTGTATCCACCACAACATTGGCCTTACCCGAATAGTAAAGCACACTCATGTCATAATCCTTAAGAAGCTCAAGCCATCTCCTTTGACGAAGATTCAATTCTTTCTGAGAGAACACATACTGGAGACTCTTATGATTGGTGAATACATCCACGTGAACACCATACAGGTAGTGTCTCTAAATCTTCAAGGCAAAGACCACAACTGCTAACTCAAGATCATAAGTAGGGTAGTTCTTCTCATGAGTCTTAAGCTGTCTCGAAGCATAAGCAATCACTTTACCATGCTGCATCAACACACAACCCAAACCAATCCTAGAAGCATCACAATACACAACAAAATCATCTAGGACCTCGGGTAGAGCCAACATTGAAGCTATGGTCAATCTAGTGTTCAATTCCTGAAAGTTCTCACACAAATTAGACCACTAATATTTAACCTTCTTCTGAGTCAATTGAGTCAAAGGGGCAACAATGGAAGAAAACCCTTCCACAAACCTCTTGTAGTAACCAACCAAACCCAAGAAGCTCCTAATATCAGATGGAGAAATGGGTCTAGGCCAGTTCTTTACTGCTTTAATCTTTTGATAATCAACTCGAATAACATCTCTAGTCATAATATTACCCAGAAAAGCAACATACTGCATCCAAAACTCACACTTGCTAAACTTAGCAAACAACTGCCGATCCCGGAGACTTTGCAACACAACTCTCAAATGGTCTGCATGCTCCTCCTCACTCTGAGAGTAGATAAAGATATCATCAATGAAAACAATCACAAAAATATCCAAATACTGTTTGAACACACGATTTATCAAATCCATAAAGGCTGCAGGATCATTCGTTATACCAAAAGACATAACCATAAATTCATAATGACCATACCGAGTCCTGAAGGCTGTCTTTGTAATATCACACTCTCTAATACGAAGCTGATGATAACCGAATCTAAGGTCGATTTTGGAGAAGAAACTAGCACCCTGAAGCTGATCGAACAAGTCATCAATCCTAGGAATGATATACTTATTCTTGATTGTGACCTTGTTCAACTGACAGTAGTCAATACACATTCTGAGGGAACCATCTTTCGTCGCCAAACCTAAAGGAATAAGATAAAGGCATTTCAAGAAGATTACCAAGAAATACTATGCAAAGAATTAATTATTAGGGAGTAACATCTAAAGTAAATATTGGTTAAAGGATAGTACTACAAATCCCCTTTTTACCCCATATTTTATTCAAATTTTATGCTTACACATCCATTCACAAGAAAAATAAAATATTATAATAAGAGAAAATGACTTCATTTGACATTAATAAAGTAGTATAAAAAGTATAGAACAGAGGTATTAAAGAATCTTAGTTATTATAAAAGATTAGTACCTGTAGAAACATTAGATAAATATTCTAGAGAAGTAACTAGTAAGTTAATCGTCGATAAATTAATCGAATCATATGATAACATATATTTTGGTAGCCTTAATTTATCAATTCAAAGAAGACAATTAGACTATATACTAATTATTCAGTCAGAATTATCTGCACAATTTTAATAGATGCTCCAATAAATCAAAACATAATAAATAGTATTAATATTTCTGCTACCGCTACTAAGATAGCGAAAATCGAATGTGACCTACAAAATTGGAATATTCCTAGAGAACATTCTAAAAAGGTTTATAAAACTACACACTTTGATTTTATAAAAAATTATAACATTAAAACTTTCGAATCTACGGTTGCTATTAATAAGAATATTGAAATTATTAAATTATTAGCAGTTGAGGATATTATCAGATATAGGAAAAATTACAAATTTTTTCATATATGACTTGTTCAAGTAGCAGTTAAACCTCTATATCATTTGGGTCTAGATGTACCTATATGTCTTCTCCTAAGAGACAATAGACTACTAAATTTTGATGACTCATTATTAGCAGTATTACAAAGTAATCTAGCTAATGGCCTATAATTTTAATTGTTATCCCAATTTCTCTATAGATATTAATGATCAGAATGTTATGGATACATTAACATTAAATGTTAAAACAAAAAGCATGAATAGTAAAGTAAATACTAGAGAAATAGCCATAATATATAGAGTATATTATAGACTAATGAAAACTACCTTAGCCCCTAAAGCTAAAATAGTGAGCAATAAAGGAGTTACCATGCTTATGGAAGTAAATCATAATCATAATAAAACTTTTGTCCCAAAAATAATAAAATCGGATGACGTACTAATAAAAGATAATTGGAACTTTGACTCCATAACGGAGCCAAATATTGAAGAAGAAAATTTAAGCATTGAGCAGGTAGTTCAATTTTCGGATAGGTCTATAGATTTAAAATTTCTAAGATCCCAATCTTTTAATCATTCTACTTCTAGTAAAAGAATGTCTTTTCCAAGATCCTCATTTTCGACAACTCAAGAAGAGAAGGAGGTAACTCTTGAAGATATAGAGAAAAAATTAAAAGGAGTAGATTTTTTGAAAACAATTCCGAAAGTAGAATACGAACCTAGAATTACCAAAGAACTAAGAAGTCTCACTGCTAGTGAAATGCTAGGAGTAAGAGACTCTTTGTGCATGATCAGGTCAGATGAAGAATTTCAACCTGACTTTCAATATTTAGACAAACTCTCGACAGATCCAGAGAATGCCATAAAAAGAGAATGGTATGTCCAAAAATATTCATTAAAGGAAAGGATATACTTTAGAAAAAATTGGAACATCGATATGAAAAGAATAAGATGTAATATCAAATTTTTTAAATGGTTTGAGTATATGGGAAAATTAGACGATCAAAAAGAATCATTAAATATAATTGTCAATAAATGGTATACTAAAACTAGGGTGGTTGAATCTATAATCCCCCAATTAGAAGAAATTAGTTTGCCCATAGATGGTAGAGTCATTACTGCTACATCCTTTAAGCTCGATATATTAGATGCTAAAGATGACCCTACAAATAAAGATATAAATTGAATTATTCAGCAAAACAATTATATAAATCAACTACTATATGTGGTCTCCAATCAAATCCTTCAGGCTGATAATAAATCAACCTTTAAAGATAAACCAAGTTCTTCTTATAGTGATAAGGATAAGAAGTTAGAAACTCACCCAATATTTAAGTTACCAGAGTTTTCAAAAGATAAGTTTCCAAAATTTCAGGAAAAATTTGAAATCCCAGATGATCTTATTGAAAAGATTAACAGACGATTAAAAGCTGAGTTGAAATTTGAAGATGATAAGGTCATAAAAACCATATCTGAAAAAACTGATAATGACATCAACAAGCTAAGTTCTAGATATACTAATAAAAAGAACTATTATAAAAAATCCTCTTTTCCAGATATGCAGTATGAAGAAAATTGTCATGATCCAGACCGTCGTGAGTGGCACCCACCCAATCCCCGAGTGAGCAAACTAGTAAAGTTAAACCCTTAGCATAGACTAACAGCCTAAAACCAGCAAACATGAGATAAACTAGCAATTCAAATAAGCAAAAGTAATTTCATTGAAATGAAACTACGAAAATCCCCCCTAGAATCTGAAAGTCATCGTACCAAAACGCTATCAAATCTAGAGTGCGGGGATGCAACCCCAAAAACAATAATGAAATAGTCTAAGCCCGAAATAAGTGGGCTACAACTCAGAAGATAGACACCAAGGCATCTTGGTCGAACAACTCATCCTTGATATGTTGAACAGTCAGGCCTACTGGTGAGGTCATGCGTCAATCGCCAAAAGATTTCCTGTACTCATAAAAAAACAAGCAAGTGCAGTATCAGTACACAACCACCGTGTACAAGTAGGATCATTAGCCAATTTCCAGATAAACATTATATGAATAGTACAACAAATTAAGTAAAGGTACAGAGAGACACATAATCCAGTCCACAAATAATCCTAGACTATAAGTCTTCCCTTAACTTGACCCTACAGGACATCCCCTTTTATACGAAAATAATGCAAATGACCACCTCTTTTATATATATATATATATATTGCGGACCCACCCTGGGATCCCTTCTAACTACACCTAAGTGTTAACCATTCATCCCGGTCTATACCAAGACCAAATCAGCCAAATAAATAGGATTCCCGGCCCTTCAAGGACCATAAGAAGATATCAGAACTCAATAACACAACCCGGTCCACTCATGGAACCAATAAAAAGCAACACAATGCAAAAATATCAATGCAATAATGTAGTAAAATAAACCCATACCAAGAATGGTACTCGAGCCAACCATTAGTATATTCATACCAGGCGTGGTACCCGAGCCAATCATTAGTATCTTCGTACCAGGCGTGGTACCTGAGCCAACCATTAGTATATTTTCATACCAGGCGTGGTACCCGAGCCAACCAAATGTCAACAACCCATAGTTACAACAATGAACAATCAACTTGTAAAACCAACAAGCAAAATACACAGTTCAATTTACCAGACTGATAACATTACTATTAGACATTCCTAATCATCCCCTAAGTAATGTATCTCATAGAGTTACTTAGATAAGAGTACACAAAATACAAAAGCATACATGAATCAAACCATCACCTACCTCAAATTTATCCAAGCTCTACTCAACCAGAGCTTTCCTATTTCTCAAAGTTCTTGCCGGTTCTTGGTCTAAAACAATACACAATAACCAAGAATTAATCCTTATGGCCTACAATTTACCTGGATTACGTAGAATCCTAAACCCCAGGCCACCCATGATCATCCCACCCTCTTCCCGGGCTTTCCCACTATTAATTCACCTAGTTCTAACACTTTTTTATGGATAAATTAGGAAATTAAGGTCACATGATCATAAAACAGTAAATTTAACAATACCAAGAACTTCCATCCCTAGAATTCCCTTTTTCCCCAGATTCTATCATCCCTAAGTCATTCCAAATCTCTCCCTAAGTCCACTCCTAGCAATTCTATTGCATAGGAAAAGTAATACGGAGTTCAGGAGTAAAAACCTTACCTTAGGGAAGAAAAGCAATGAAGAATGGGAGAGAAACGCCTAAAATTGCCCTAGTTCTTTTCCCAAAAGACTTGCAGAAAACTGAACTATTTTGGGGAAGTTTCTTCATAAATACCATCGCGCTCTACTATAGTGATCATCTTTTGCTATAGCGGTACCGCCATAGTGGAGTCAACTGCTATGGCGGAGGTTGACTTCCTTAACTTCCGCTATAGCGAGATTTTCTTCTGCTATAGCGGAGGTCGCTATGGCAGAGCTGTGGCGCTCGTCACAGAAAGAATGTCGAGAATTCTCCAAAATTTGTCCATTTTACAACACACTTGCTTCCCTCGATGATCCAAAACAACCCCTTCATGTGAACCTCGAGTCCGGGAGTTTTACTTACCCAAATTTGATTCCAAAAAGTCCCCCGGACTCCTTTATGTCTTGGATACATGGAAAACTAGATCAAATCAAGACATCTCACCCAATACTTACCCGGATTTTCCTAGACTATACCTCGCTCCAAATCTGGTCGAGGTTAGCCTAGCCCAGAATTTCAAACTCCCAAACCCAGAGTTTTCTAACCCTAAAACTTGGCATGAATGGATTACCTGTAATGATGGACCCGATAATTACAATAAATATCAATTTACCCATCGTTCATCCCTCAACAATCAAGCCAAAAACTACAAAAATAAATAAAGGAAAGTGTAGTACCTGAATGCTCAAACAAGTGAGGGTACTTATCCCGCATGTCCTTCTCGGTTTCCCAAGTGGCTTCCTCAACCGGACGATGCTTCCACTGAACCTTTACCATGTTAATCACCTTTGTCCTTAATATCTGGACATCCCGAGCAAGAATCAAAACTGGTTCCTCTTCATAACGAAGATCTTTATCGAAAAGCACCTCATTCCACTTGATGATGTAGTCCCTATCCCCATGGTACCTCTTAAGCATGGATACATGGAATATCGTATGGACACCTTACAAACTAGGCAGCATTTCCAACTTGTAAACCATTGGCCCCATAATTTTAAGAACCTCAAACAGACGGATGAACCGAGAGAGCTGAGCTTTCCCCTTTTACCGAAATGCATACCTCCCTTCATTGGTGAAACTTTCAGCAACACACGTTCACCAACCTGAAATTATATGTCCCGAACCATGCGATCCACATATTCTTTCTGCCTGCTTTGGGCAGCTAGTAACTTGGCCTGAATACCTCTTACCTTTTCTTGCACTTCCCTTACCAAGTCTACGCCCAAAGGTTTCACATCGCCTTTCTCAAACTATCCAATCGGTGATCTACAACCCCTCCCATACAATGCCTCGAATGGTGCCATGTCAATAATGGAGTGGTAGATATTATTGTATGAGAACACACACAGCGGTAGAAACTGGTCCCAATGACCCCCGAAGTCAATCACATATGCTATCAGCATGTCCTTCAATACCTGAATCGTCCTCTCCGACTGACCATCAATATGAGGATGGAAGGCTGTACTAAAGGTGAGTTGAGTGCCCAACTCTTCGTGCAACTTACCCCAAAACTTGGAAGTAAATTGCGTACCCCTGTCTAAAATGATGGATAGTGGCACTCCATGCAATCTCATAATCTCCTTCACATAGATCTTAGCCAATTGCTGCGAATTGTAATCTACCCTAACCGGAATGAAATGCACGGACTTGGTCAGCCTATCAACAATGACCTAAATTGAGTCATACTTCCCCAACATCTTGGAAAGACCCACCACAAAATCCATGGCTATCCTCTCCCACTTCCACTCTGGAATTGACATTCTATGAAGTAGTCTTGCAGGTCTCTGATGCTCATATTTTACCTAATGACAGTTCAGACACTTGGACACAAAATCCACTATGTCCCTTTTCATCTCGGGCCACCAGTAACGCTGCCTCAAGTTCCTGTACATTTTGGTCACACCCGAATGAATTAAGTATTGCGAACCGTGAGCTTTTGCCAAGATATTCTGAATTATATCATCAACTCGAGGAACACAAATCCTCTCTTTGAAATTTAGTACTCTACCAGAGTCTAGCGTGACGTTCCTGGATTCCTTGAATATTACCTTACCTCGGAGCTTACTCAGTTTTGGATCTTAGAACTGCTTGGCCTTTATCTCCTCTATGAAAGTGTCCTTGACCTCAAAGCTGGACAATAGACCACCTCGTTCTGAAATACCCAAGTGCATGAACTTGGACTTCAATGCCTGAACTTCCCTTGCTAGTGGTCATTTGGACACCCCCAAACAAGCCAAACTATCCATGCTAACTGTCTTCCAGCTTAATGCGTCTGCCACCACATTATCCTTACTCGGATGGTACTAAATAGTCACATCATAGTCCTTCAACAGCTTCATCCACCTTCTCCACCTCAAATTCAAGTCCTTCTGCATGAACACATGCTCTAGACTGCGATGATTGGTGAACACCTCACACTTGACACCATAAAGGTAGTGTCTCCAAATCTTGAGTGCAAAAACCACCACAGCCAACTCTAAGTCATGAGTCGGGTAGTTTCTTTCATGTACCTTCAACTGCCTGGAGGCATAGGGTATCACATTTCTATCATGCATCAACACAGCACCCAAACCAGAATGTGAAGCATCATAGTAAACAATAAAGTATTTACCTTCAACCGGTAAGGACAAGATAAGATCAGTGGTCAGAAGTGTTTTGAGCCTTTAGAAGCTTTCCTCACACATGTCGGACCATACGAATGGTACATCCTTCTGTGTCATCCTTGTCAGGTGAGTAGCAATAGATGCAAAATCCTTAACAAACCTCCGGTAGTACCCTGCGAGCCCAACAAAACTCCTCACCTCTGTCACAAAGCTAGGCCAGGCCCAACTCTTGACTGCCTCAATCTTGTGGGGATGCACCATCACCCCCTGTTTTGATACTACATGCCCCAAGAACGCGACTGAAGTCAACCAAAATTCACACTTGGAGAACTTTGCATAAAGCTTTTGACGTCTCAACATATCCAACACAATACGAAGGTAATTATCATGCTCCTTCCTACTCTTGGAGTAGATCAAAATGTCATTGATAAACACAATAACAAAGGAATCCAAATATGACTAAAATACCCCATTCATAGAACTCATGAATGTTGCCGATGCATTGGTCAACCTAAACGACATCACTAAGAACTCATAATTTCTATACCGAGTCCGAAAAGCAGTCTTAGGAATGTTCTTAGGCCTAATCTTTAACTGATGATATCCTGACCTCAAATCAATTTTTAGGAACACCGATGCACCCTGGAGCTGGTCAAAAAGATCATCAATATGGGGTAATGGGTACTTATTGCGGATAGTAACCTTGTTCAACTGCCTGTAATCTATGCGCATCTGCATACTACCATCCTTTTTCTTTACAAACAAGACTGGAGCACCTCAAGAAGAAGCACTGGGATGGATAAATCCCTTATGTAAGAGTTCTTGTAGCTGAGTCTTAAGTTCCCTTAAATCTGCTGGAGCCATACGATACGGAGGAATGGAAATGGGATGAGTGTCTGGCTCCAAATCAATACAAAAGTCTATATCCCTGTCCGGAGGCATACCGGGCAAATCAGCTGGAAACACCTCTCAAAACTCAGAAACAACTGGAACTGACTCAATAGATGGGGACTCCACACTATCATCCCAGAGATGAGCCAAGAAGGACAGATACCCCCTTCCCACTAGCTTCCTAGCCCAAACAAATGATATGATCTTAATTGGCTTAGGCCTGTACACACCTTCCCACTCTAGCCTATCCTTACCCGGAATCTCTAGAGCCACAGTCTTGGTGTTACAATTTAGCACAACATGATGAGGGGATAACCAGGTCATGCCCAAGATAATATCAAAATCAACCATATCAAGGATTACCAAGTCTACCCAAGTGTGCAACCCCACAAACATAACAGAACAGTCACGATAAACATGAGTCACAACCATCGACTCTCCAACCGGGGTAGAAACATGGATAAGGGAATCAAGGATATCACATGTAAAGTTCAGACCCAACGCAAAACTCACAGACACATAAGAATATGTAGAACCTGGGTCAAATAGTATCGAAGCCATTTTATCATAGACAAGAATGGTACATGTGATCACCGCATCTGATGCCTTCACTTTGGTCCTCCCTGGAAATGCATAGCAGTGATCCTGATCATCAATCTGGGCAACCTTCCTGGCTGGCTGCGCTGCACCCCTGCCCGCGCTGTTGTTCCCTCTATCTCCCCGGCCACCCTGAAAGTTACCTCGCCCACCCTGTGGATCACCCCTAGCATGATCACCTCTACCTGTCGGGACCATAGCCTTAGGCTACTGCTGAAACTGATTACCAGTCTGCCTGTAAGGGCACTCCCTCTTAAATTGGCCTAGCTCACCGCAATGAAAATAAACACGATCAAGTGCAGGCCTGCTAGCAGATGCGTAAGACGCTCCCTGGCCCTTAGGAGCTGAAGACTGCTGATTAGCTCCCGGACGACCACCTGTAGCAGCTAGTAGAGCTGAATGAATAGGTCGGGCTGAGTATACCTGCTGATTCTGACCCCTGGAGTACGAACCACTATAGTTTCCATCATTTTGGGACTTCTTGGCTAACACCTTAGCCTGTCCTGCTTGCTTAAATCCCTCCAGTTTCTTTACATAATCTACCACTTCATTGAAGCCCTTCCCTGAAGAAGTCATATGCACCGACAATACCTGCAGCTCAGTATTCAAACCTTTCATAAACAACCAAACCCGCTCCTCCTCGGAACCTAGTAACTGTGTAGCAAAGTGAGACAAGGCATGGAACTTAGCCTCGTAAGCAGAGACTGACATTCACCCTGCTCCAAGTTCAAGAACTCATCCTTCTTTCGGTCTCTCAAAGTACGGGGTAAGTACTTTTCTAAAAACATAGCATGGAACTATTCCCAAGTCAGTGGGGGTAAAACAGACAATCGACATTCCACATGAGACCTCCACCACTGCTTAGCATCATCCTGCAACTGAAATGCGACGAACTCAACCCCATACTATGGCACAATGCCCAGCTTGTGCAACCTCTCATACCAATCCAGTATGAACTCATAAGCATCTTCTCTATCAGTACCCTGGAACGTAGGAGGTTTAAGCTTGAGAAACTTGGTCAGCATCTCGTGTTCATTTCCTGTCATCACTGGGCCTAGCATTGGCCTGAAGGAATCATTCGTGCCTGAAGCTGCATCCATCCTAGGCGCCATAGTAACTGCTGGCTGAGTGTCCAAAGCCTGATTTGCAATGCCCATGGGTATGGCTCCATCACCAACTAACCCACTCAAGATGTTCCAAGCCTGCTGAAGGCTTCTGGTGTCATAGGAGGAAGGCCTGCACCCCCAGCCAGTGCCGCATCCGCCTCTGCCTGCGCCCCATTATCCTCTACCACAACTTCCGCATCCTCGACAACCTGATCCTGAGGTGGGGGAGAAGTTGCCTCACGCGCTTTAGCAGTAGATTGAGCCCCACCCCAGGCGGGTGTGGCTCTTCCTCTTCCTCTGCCCTTTCCCCTACCTCTACCACAAACCACCGGGCCCGCTGCTAGGACCGCTGGTTTCGCTCCATTGTTCCTTGTATTAACCATCTGTGGAAAGAAGAGTGAACGAAGTTAGATACCAATTTGTATCACTAGATACCAATTGGAATCAAGTTATAACACGAAGGAAGAAAGAAGAGATAGTATTTCCTAAAGTCCCATAGACTCTCGAAGAAAAGTACGGACGTCTCCGCATCGTTCCGCAAGACACTACTAGACTTATTTTGGTATGACGAGATCAACAAACCTAGGGCTCTGATACCATCTTTGTCACAATCGAGACCATCATGAGTGGCACCCACCCAACCTTCGGGTGAGCGAACCAGTAGAGTTCAACCCTTAGCCTAGACTAACAGCCTAAAACCAGCAAACAAGAGATAAACTAGCAATTTAAATAAGCAAAAGTAATTTCATTGAAATAAAACTACAGAAATCCCCCCTAGAATTTGAAAGTCATCATACCAAAATGCTACCAAATCTAGAGTGCGTGTATGCAACCCCAAAAACAATAATGAAATAGTCTAAGCCCAAAACAAGTGGGCTACAACTCAGAAGATAGACACCAAGGCAGCTTGGTCAAACATCTCACCCTTGATATCTTGAACAATCAGGCCTATTGGTTAGGTCGTGCGTCAACCGCTGGAAGATTTCCTGTACTCACAAAAAACAAGCAAGTGCAGTATCAGTACACAACCATCGTGTACTGGTAGGATCATCAACTAGTTTTCAGATAAACATTGCATGAATTGTACAACAAATTAAGTAAATGTACAAAAAGACACATAATCCAGTCCACAGATAATCCTAGACTATAGGTCTCCCCTTAACTTGACCCTACAGGCCATCCCCTTTTATACGAAAATAATGTAAACGACCACCTCTTTTATATATATATATATATATATATATATATATATATTCCGGACCCATCCTGGGATCCCTTCTAACTACACCTAAGTGTTAACCATTCATCCTGGTCTACACCAAGACTAAATCAGCCAAATAAATAGGATTCCCGGCCCTTCAAGGACCATAAGAAGATATCAAAACTCAATAACACAAGCCGGTCCACTCATGGAACCAATAACAAGCAAACATGCAACAATATCAATGCAATAATACAGTAAAGTAAACTCGTATCAGGCGTGGAACTTGAGCCAACCGTTAGTATATTCGTACCAGGATGAGCCAATCATTAGTATATTCATACCAGGCATGGTACCCGAGACAACCATTAGTATATTTTCATACCAGGTGTGGTACCCGAGCCAACCGAATGTCAACAATCCATAGTCACAACAATGAACAATCGACTTGTAAAACCAACAAGCAAAATACACAGTTCAATTTACCAGACTGATAACAGGACTATTAGACATTCCTAATCATCCCCTAAGAAATGTATATCATACAGTTACTAAGATAAGAGTACATGAAACACACAAAGCATACATGAATCAAACCATCACCTACCTCGAAATGATTCAAGCTCTACTCAACCGGAGCTTTCCCGTTTCTCAAAATTCTTGCTGGTTCTTGGTCTAAAACAATACACAATAACCAAGAATTAATCTGTATGGCCTATAATTTACTCAGATTACACAAAATCCTAAACCCCAGGCCACCCATGATCATCCCACCCTCTTCCCGGGCATTCCCACTATTAATTCACCTAGTTATACCATTTTTTATGGATAAAAATAGGAAATTAAGGTCACATGATCATAAAAAAGTAAATTTAACAATACCCAAGAACTTCCACCCCTAGAATCCCCTTTTTTCCCCAGATTCTATCATCCCTAAGTCATTCCAAACCTCCCCCCAAGTCCACCCTTAGAAATTCTATCGCATAGGAAAAGTAATACGGAGTTCGGGGAGTAAAATCCTTACCTTAGGGAAGAAAAGCGATGAAGAATGGGGGAGAAACGCCTGAAATCGCCCTAGTTTTTTTCCCAAACGACTTGTAGAAAATTGAACTATTTTGGGGAAGTTTCTGCATTAAATCCCATCGCGCTCTGCTATAGCGCTCGGCTTCCGCTATAGCGGTACCGCCGTTGCGGAGTCAACCGCTATGGCGGAGGTTGACTGCCTTGACTTCCACTATAGCGGGATTTTCTTCTGCTATAGTGTAGGTCGCTATGGCAGAGCTGTGGCACTCGTCACAGACAGAATGTCGGGAATTCTCTAAAATTGGTCCATTTTACAACACACTTGCTTCCCCCGACAATCCGAAATTACCCCTTCACATCAACCTCGATTCCGGGAGTTCTACTTACCCAAATTCGATTCCAAAAAGTCCCCCTGACCCCTTTATGTCTTGGCTACATGAAAAACTAGCTCAAATCAAGACATCTCACCCAATCCTTACCCGGATTTCCCTAGACTATACTTTGCTTCAAATCTGGCCGAGGTGAGCCTAGCCTAGAATTTCAAATTCTCAAACTCGGAGTTTTCTAACCCTAAAACTTGGCACGAATGGATTACCCATAACGATGGACCCGATCATTACAAAAATGAATTTTTAACTCATACTTCATATTTTAGAAGAGAAATTGCTGAATGGAACATTGATGGACTCGCAGAACATCAAATATACAATAAACTACATGAAATGGGCATGGCCATTACGGCAGATAGAATAAAAAATATAACAGATAAACAAGCTGCCACATTTATTATAGCAGAATTTACGGGGATATTAAAATATTGGTGGGACAACTACCTTACCAAAGATAATAAACAAAGTGTATTAAATGCTACTACTATTACTCAAGTTATTAAGACCAAACCTACATGACAAACTTCTGAAAATTAAATCTTAGAAGATGCCACCGCTACTTTAATTTATAGCATAGCTAAACATTTTATAGGATAACCCCAACTTTTCTAAGATAGGAGTCTAGAGATATTGTCAAACCTATCCTGTCCAAAATTATACAATTTTAGATGGTATATAGATGTCTTCCTCAACAAAGTCATGATTAGAGAAGACTGTAATTTTTTAACATTTAATGTTAATGTATCCATAACATTCTGATCATTAATATCTTTAGAGAAGTTGGGATAAAAATTAAAATATACAGGGCCATTAGCTAGATTACTTTGTAATACTGCCAATAATGAGTCATCAAAATTCATAAGTGATTTACCAACTTTATTTGCTGAAAAAGTTAAGATAAAATTAAAAGATTAGTTCGACGGTAAAATTCCTTATAGTCAATTAACTTATGGTGACCTTATAAGTTTTATAAATATCACTGAACTTGAATTATGTACATACATAAAATTGAAAAATCAACTAAAAAAGGACAGTAAAATATCACGAAGCGAGCTAGGGAGTTTTTGTCAGGACTTCGAATATGTTAAATTATCCACCCCTTCAAAAGAAGCATCCAAGAAAATCAAAAGAAGACATAAATATTATAAGAATAAATCTGAAAAACCCCATTATTATAAAAGAAGATTTAAAAAACATAAATCCACCAAAGGTGGCACTAAATCTTATAAAAATAATACTGATAAACGCTGGAACTGTGGAAAGTTTGGTCACTGAGCCAGAGATTACCGAGTACCTAATAAAAGAAAAGATAAAATAAATATGTTAGAACTTGAATAAGAAGTCAAGAATAAATTATATTCTATTCTTGAGGAAAATAAAAATAGTTCTTCCTCTGAGAAGAGCCTTAGTGACGAAGATCAACTTAATATCGCATATAGTTCTGACAGTAGTGAGTCAAGTAATCATTGTGGATGCAGCGGCGTAATTTTCACTTGTGATAGCCACTCTATAAATGTCATTACTAATAATAACTAGGAGATTTTCTTTGAGATGCTTGACCATATTGATGATCATGATCTTAAAAGAAAATATTTAATAGAATTAAAAAATATTATTCTTACTCAACAACAAGACAAGGAAACTATTGAACCCTTTAATATAAAAAATATATTAAATAAATTTAAAGAACAAAGTCCTGATAAAACACTACAAGATCTTCAGACTGAATTATTTCACATAAAAAGAGAATTTAAGGAGGTTAAGCAAAGACTTGACAAACTAGAAATGGGACCACTTACCGATAAACTTATAAAGGATTTGAAGCCTAAGATGGAACCAACGTCATACAAACCTGGAGAAACGTCTAAATTAGGAAAAGATGAGGAAGAAGAAATAGAGTCGCTAGAAGAAACTCTAGAAACCAAATCAGGAATTAAAATAATTGCAATAGTTAAATCCCAGAGTTACCACATACCGGTTACATAAGTCATAAATACAAATTATACTATTCATAAAATTGCATTATTAGATACATGTGCACATCAAAACTGCATAATTAAAGGAAAGTTTGTTCGGACTTTCCTAATGCCTTTTGGGAAAGGAAAAGACATATTGTTGAGTCACCATATATTGAGGAATGAAATTATTTTCTCTTATCTAAATAGTATGTCAAAAGAAGAGAGTGACTTTGTAAAAGATAAAACTATCTTTAGAATAAATTTACTTTCACAACAAATAAACTATTTAAAAGATAAAATAGAACGGATCGTAGATATAATTTAAAAATATTATCAAAAGAACACTAGGAAATTAAACAGGCAAAAGAATAGTTAAGAAAATTAAAAAGAACCTAAAGATACTACAAAAGTTTTATTTTTAAAATAAATTAAAACAACAGTAGAGAAAGAGAAAGTACTTACAAGAAAGATTTTTATTTAGTAGAGAGAAAGATTAAGTACATAGAGGGAAAGGATGGAAAATATGGAAGTGAGTGTCTAAGTTTCCGAATGCCCTACTGATTACATAGTCAAGGTCTTAAATAGACCTTGAAGTGCTTACTCAACTAATTACAAAAGCTATCTATTCTACATCTGTCCACCTGTGGCAGACCTAATCTTACATGGATATAAAAATACTGACTCAGTCTACTACTAATGCTATTTATTTGACACATACTACTGATGATATTCATTTAACAGACATAATATTACATAAGAAAAGTTATCTTCATCTTGTTGGAATTTGCTCCCTTGGAAATTGTATCCTTGGAAATCATCCTGCAAAAGTTATCCTTTAATGTTTGCTGAAAATTGTGTTTTGTTTTGTAGTGCTTTGCTGAAGATCATGCATATTTGTCCTTTTGTTTCATAGTTTTGTGCAGATTTTGTTGTGGGGTCTGCCTCTTTTGACTTGTTATATTTGTGTAGTAGCTCTTTATTTGCTGAAAGGTCATTAGCTCTTCTCTTCAGTTGAGGAGATAAGCCTGAGCTATTCCTTGTGGTTCTATCATCTCTGCCTTGCTTGTATGTGAGGATGCAGTATCTATTAATTCTATTGTTTGTTTCAGTTCAGAATCCTTGTTAAGATTTAATAAAGCTTCTTCGAGCCTCCTTTTTAATTCCTCTTTGGATAGCTAAGATTCTCATCATGACGACGAGCTTGATGCTCTAGTATTGTCTCGGACTGTTGGTGTTCAACCTTTGATCCTAATGGTCTTACTTAAATATTTGATCCATTCAAATTCATGAATATCGAAGGACCAATAAATAATGTAAGAGATTCTTTTAGCAATAAAGAATTTACATAACTTGACATTTTTCGGTAGGATGGAGATATTCTTCTCTACCTGGAATTTGTCAAACTGCATATGAAAATGTGTTGACAATACCTGTTTATTTCCTCTAATTTGGCTTCACCACTCATAAAACCATCTGGGGATTACTACACTTTTCATCTCTTCCGAATATTTCATAAACCAGGAGTGAGTATTGGGCCTAACATACATGAAATTGTACCAGGCCGCCTTATAATCATACCAATTATATGTCTCGGTTCGATGAACTTTTGATAGGGGAATGGGGGTATGTAGATAATCCTTGAACCATCCAAAAGGGCTTAGAATCCTTTTAATTGTGAACTTTGAGAATTGAATACTATCTTGATTATTAATATCTCCTAATTTGTGCTCGATCTTTAACGAATTAGTATCTGTTAAGATGAACTCATAATACATTCGGGTTTTGAGGGGATCCTCTGTCTCCACATAATTTTGATTTTTATAGCAAGGTTTTAATAGGTCTGGTACTCCGAAACCTTTGTATCTCTTATCAAGCGCCATGATTGGCAATACCTGCAAATCTGTTATTTCAAATTGCTCTTTATTTGAAGTAATCTCCATGTTCCGTTCTGGGGTAGTTGGGAGGACTGCCTGAGCGTACATCTCCGGTGGTTTCATTTTGTAACTATCCTTGGTTTGGACAGTGATGCCTTTATCGCCTGTTGAGGAGGAATCTTCCCTAAAAACTGTTTTAAGAGGTTGTAATTTGGTCAAACTGGTTATAGGTTCTTTTAATGGTGAAGGAATGGTAGCTTTTGGCAGATGTGGAAATTCTGCAAGAACTGAATATCTATTCTTGGGTCTTGGTTTATCTGCTTCTTTAAAAGGTCGTTTCATTTTTTCTTCAGGTTTGAAGGCTGGGAATGGGGGCCTCTGAGGTCTTATTCTTGGGGTTCTGGGTCTCATTATTTCCCTGTAAAAATTCTCTTGTTAAGAAATAGGGGAGAGAATTATTTTCCCTTGTTATAAATACTATTTGGAAATTAAAGATGGATAATAAAGCTTGTCATCTAGCAAATATTTGTTTAGAAACTAAATTTTTAACATCCTTTTGTAAAACATCTTTGGCTTCTTTGCAGTCTACTCTTAACAATAATTCTTTGTTTATTAAATTATCTTGAAATTTGGTAATACGTAGTACTATAGCCAAAATTTCTTTTTTAATGGTACTATAATTTTTCTGGGCATTATTCCATAAACCTGAAGTGAATCTTACTAATTGTTCAGGGGTTTCTAGAGAAACTCTTTGTTTAAGGATGCCTCTGTATCCTACGTCTGAGGCATCAGTTTCTACTATCATGAATGCCTCTGGATGTGGTATTCCTAGACACAGAAGTTTCTGAACTATTAATTTAATTTTTTGGACTGTCTTAGTCTGCTCTATTCCCCATGGTACTGGATCCTTCTTAAGACGCTGATAAATAGGTTTACAAATCTGCCTGATATTTGGAATAAAATCAGCAACATAGTTAAGACTTCCTAGAAATATTTGGAGTTGCGTTTTATCAGTTAATTCATCTGGAAATTTAGACGAGAACTCTATGGCTCTGCAAATGGATTTATAGGTTCCTTGATATAAGTCATGACCAAGAAATCTAATAGCGGTCTGAAATAACTTAATCTTTTTAGCACTTACCACTAACCCATTTTGTTTAACAATTTTTATAAAGGTTGAAAAATGTGTTTAAAGTGTTGATCAATATCTTCTGAATATATTAAAATATCATCTATATAAACTATAGAAATATTACTATATTGATTGAATATATTGTTCATAATATTTTGAAATTCAGATGGAGCATTTTTTAGTCCGAATGGCATTACATTTCATTCGTATTTTCCGAAAGGTACATGATGTGCCACCATTTTACGGCACTTTCGACTCCTTTTAACTAAGAACAATCGTACGTTTTCAAGCAACCGTCGTCGTTTTTGATGTTTTTATGTTATATTTGTAGGAAATGGAGACAAACACGGAAACGGAAGGAAATACGAGCAAAAAGACATTCTGCCTAAGAGTGACGGCCTGAGTGACGGTCCGTCACCGGCACATGTGACCGTCAAGTAGATGAAGTGTACTGCCTAGGAGTGACGGCCGTCGTGATGGTCCGTCAAGGTGATGACGGTCCGTCACAGTGACCGTCAGGTTGAGCTACACCACTGCCTTGTGGTGACGGCCAAGGTTACGGTCCGTCAAGGTGGTGACGGTCCGTCACCCCAAGCCGTCAAGTTGAGACAGTCGGCGACACGAAATCCGAGCGTTTTTGGGTTTACTTCCTGGACTCCTATAAATACCCTATGTTAGGTTTATTTTAATTATCATTCATATTATTCATTCATTATACAATAGTTCTCCCAATAGTTTTAGGAGTTTTTGTGCGAGTTTTGAGAGAGGAAACGCGCTACACCCGGTTTCCTTCTCCTAAATCTTGTTCTTGATTCGTTCTTGGGATCTTTGGTTTCTTGTTCTTGGAATAATTAAAGATTGTTCTCACTACATTGTAAGGATCTCTTTTCTTTAGTATGCATATGACTTTCTTTTATTCTTCTACAAGCATGAGTAACTAAATCTCCCACAACTAGGGTTGTGGGAGCCATGGCTAAGGTAGCGATATAGATTCCGGGTAGCGACGGGTTCAATATGTATGTTGTCACGTTGTTAATCATTCGTTATTTAACGTTTTCTAGTGGTTGCAAACATTAGAACATGCCTAGGTTTAATTTGCTTGAGTAAAGAGATTTAAAACTGGGAAACTTGATTAACAACAAGGATTCGAGACTACTAACTCTCGTTTAATGATTGATGCTGTAACTAGATTAATCTACTTGATGTTTAGGATTGAAATCTAAAAAGCACATCTTTTCGAGGTCGAGAGAATAGAAAAGGAAATTTGTTTATTTGGTCGAGAGACGTTTAGACGATACCATTGCTTCAATCACATCATGACACACATATAGAAAGAACTCTGTTAAGCTTAGAATCGACATTGTTACCAACACCATGGTAAACACTTCCCTAGTTCATTCTCCTATTGATTATCATTCATACGTTAATTGTTTGTTTTGTTTACGCATTGTTTACACAAAACCCCCCTATTTACCGGAAACTATTGACGACTAGTCACATACTTCACTAAAGGCTTAATCTTCACCATATTCTCTGTGGGATTCGACCCCAACCTTTGTTGGGTTCTATATTTGACTACGATCGCTTACGCTTCTTTAATTAGAGGTCTAGTTTGGGCGTTATCAAAAAGTGGCGCCGTTGCCGGGGAATACGGTTGTTAATTAAGTCTGGTGTGTTTATTTGACTCTTAGTCATAATTTCCTGCTTTACGTTTATTTGTTGTTTTTGTCTTTGACAGGGTACACAGTTGTGCATGCCAAGTTCCCGAAGTTCGGGGGAATAAATTTTACCTTACGACCCCGAGCTTGACAGAACATTGAGGCGGAATATGGCCGCACAACTAGAGGCAGCGAGGATCGCTGCAGAACTGCAGGCCCAACAAAATCTGAATGCTGGTGGTCTGCAGGATGAGATCGCACGGAATGATGAGGATCTCGACTTAGATGGAGCTGGCGCTACGGGCGCCATTGTTCTTCCGCCACTAGCGCCCGGAGCCAAGTTCAACATTACTAGCACGATGATACAGCTATTGAACTTGAGAGGAGTGTTCCGTGGTGTCGCTGGTGATGATCCAAACCGGCACTTAATGAATTTCGTGGGCATATGCAAGTCGTTTGAACTGCCGGGCGTGAGTCAGACAGCGATCAGGATCAGGTTGTTTCCGTTGTCTCTGTCTGATAAGGCAGCGTTGTAGTTGACAGAGCTGACCCCCGACTCTATCGCAACTTGGGGAGAGTTGAGAGGAGCTTTCCTAGAAAGGTTCTTTCCTCCCTCTCGGATGATACAGTTGAGGGACGAGATTAGCAACTTCAGGCAGCAACCACACGAAGCATTGCACGAGACTTGGTTGCGATTCAAAAAGAAGATAACACAATGCCCGAACCATCAGTTGACCGATGACTTTTTGATGCAGACGTTCTACCGGGCACTGAATTCGGCTACCAAGCCGACGTTAGACAACACAGCAGGTGGTGCATTCATGGGTCTCACTTTTGTTGAGGCCATAACTACTTTGGACAGGCTCACCAAAACAAATAGGGCCTGGCATACACGAGATTCAGAGGTAGCAGCTAGTACGTATGTAGTTGGTGTGTCAGCTGAGCAGCGCAGAAAAGAGGAGGAGCGCGACCAAGACATGGCGCATCTAAAAATGCAAATGGACCTTTTGACCAAGCACTTGATGTCAAGAAGTATTGAGAAGGTGAAAGCCGTGTGTTCGCAAGGTAGAGCAGCAGAGTTGGAAACTGAGGAGGCGAATTACTTGGGGGGTTTCCAGGCCAATGGCCAAGGAAACCAAGGTCGGAACTATCAGAGAGACAACCACTATGAGAAAACTGATTACAGAGAGCGCGACCAGGGAAACTAGAGGAACAACACTGATAGAGGTGGGTTGTATGTACCACCTTGCAATCGGGACAGAGCTAACACCGAGACAGGGACGGCCAAGCTAGAGAGCATGATGGCGAAGATGCTGCTAAAGGTGGAATCGACTGACTCTGGGGTAAAGGAGATGAGGACTGAGTTATCAACGTTGAGTCAGGTAGTAGAGTCACATTCCACTGCAATTAAGCAATTGGAGCAGCAAGTGGGTCAGATCTCGGCATCTTTAAACCAAAGGAAGACAGGTACCTTGCCGAGTGACACGACTCATCCGAGGAATGATGCTAGCTGTATGGCGATCACCACAAGAAGCAGAAAAATATTACCGGAATCACATCCGGTAATTCAGACTCAAGGTGATGTTGCGGATGATGAATAGTCGGTAGAGGAGGAAACTCCAAAGCCCGCGGAGAAAAGCAAGGAAGCTGAAAAGCCTCCAACTATGATGCCTCAGCCACCACCTCCTTTCCCACAGCGTTTGAAGAAGAAAGCTGACGATGGTAAGTTCCAGAACTTCATGACCATGCTGAAGCAGATTTCAATAAACATACCATTGGTGGAAGCGCTGGAACAAATGCCCGATTATGCCAAGTTCATGAAGGACTTGATTACAAAGAAGAGGTCGGTAAGTTTTGAACCGGAAGATAACCTCCACCACTGCAGCGCTATTTCTTCAAGGTCCTTAGTCGAAAAGAAGGAAGATCCAGGTGCTTTCACTGTTCCCTGCACTGTTGGGAAGCTCAACTTCGGGAAAGCCTTGTGTGATCTAGGTGCTAGCATCAACTTGATGCCGCTAGCCGTCTACAATCAACTGGGTTTGGGAGCTCCTAAACCAACGTCCATAAGAGTGATGATGGCTGACCGTTCGGTAAAGCGACCTGTGGGAGTATTGTCTGATGTGCTAGTAAAGATCGGTAAGCTTATCTTCCCAACTGACTTTGTGATCTTGGATTGCGAAGTGGATTTCGAAGTTCCCATAATCTTGGGACGACCATTTCTAGCCACAGCAAGAGCATTGGTTGACATGGAAAAAAACGAACTGGCCTTCTGATTAAACAATGAAGTGGTCAAGTTCGATGTGTCCAAATTGATGAAGCAACCAAGTGACATGAGGGTGGTCGCGGTCATCAATGCTATTGAGGAAGGCCCTACAGACGCGTATCTTGAGGAGAAGCAGGTAAAGAAAAGCGGTGAAAGGTCAAGAAAAAGAAAACACCGCAAGAGAATCTGCAAAGAAAGAGCGAAGAAGTTGTCGCGACTAGCGATGGAGCCCAAAAAAGAAGCTGGAACGCCACACTCCATCAAGTTCTCTTGTTTTGGAGACCCTGGCGGTCTCCAACATCATGCCAGAATCTGAGTCATATCGACTTCACAGGTATTCCTTTCTCTCACAGTTTTTAGCTTTCATGTGGATGCATTGGGGATAATGCATGAGTCTAAGTTGAGGGTGTTGGGAAACCTGTGAGTCACCACCGAGGGTTTTTGTTGCCGTGTTTCTTTTCCCTCCGGTGTGCTATCTAGTAGAACCGGCATGTTTAGGTTGTTATTTTTTAAATTTTTTTTTGTAGTGTCTATAGCAAAGCATGCGATTTCTTATCAAAATAGCGCCCCTTTTAAAAATTTTCTGGGTTTGTACTTATGATGAAACGATTGACTGTCTGGATCCTTGTATGTCATTGTGTGATTATGAGTAGAATGAGTATGCTTAAGCCGAGCGGTTGTTTGATAGTTGGTAGCGATATAGTTTCTTGGTGCCAAGAGCGTGTGAGATTATTGTTATATATTCTTACTCTGTGCATGCATCTAGAACTTGCCCGGTCTATTTTGTTAAGTTTGAAGTTTGGTTGCTTAGGAAAGGATCACAGGCCCTTTTTGTGTGCAGTCCACTTAACCTATAAGACCGTCCAAATGCAAATAGTCCCTTTGAACCCTGTTTGAGCCATAATTGACCTTGTTCGTTCAATAACCTGTCACCATTCCTGTTTAACTTTGAATCCCTATTTTGGCCCTGGTCCTTCCATGGACATTGTGCACCTCAACCCAGGCAATCAGCCTAAGTTGAGGGTGGCTACTGTAGAGGTGAATGATAAGAAAAAGAGGATAGTGAAAATTGGTTGTGAATAGAATGAAAATTCGGGTGTGTGCCTAAGAAAAGAAAAAAAAAGAGATGAAAAAGATCGAAAAAGTAATAAAAAGAATTGTCAAAATAAAGAGGCCGCACCTGTAGCTAGAGAAAGAAGGAAATATAAAGGTGAAAAAGGATGGACAAAGTAAAGTTATGTGGTAAGAAGATGTCGGTGGTTCCAAGGAGGGCTTAGTCACTAACCCCTAAATGTATCCTACCTGCACCTGAAGCCTCATTACAAGCCTAAACAAGTCCTGTAGTGATCCTGAGCGGCCGTCTAAAGAACTGAAATAGAATAGTAAGGGCAAGCCTATGGTATCGCATATGCATTGTTTGAAATCGTTTGTGAGTGTGAGCGCTTACCTAATCCCAAATCTTGTGTGTGGGATATCTTTGTGGTGAGGGCACCAAGATTTCTGTATTGTCTATTGATTGTTAGGATGGCTGCGCGTGTGTATGTAGAATGTTCTATCATATCGGAATGACATGTTTGGATCCTTGCAAGTTAGTGTTTCATACATTCGTGTGCGACGAGGGAGCTTGATTTAATTGAATAAGTTTTGAATGACCATGAGTTGCTATAGACACGAGTTGGTTTGCTTAGTTGAGTCATCGTATTGTTTTTTGTTTATGTCATGTTGCTTGAGGACAAGCGAACGTTTTAAGTTGAGGGTGTTGATGTGCCGCCATTTTACGACACTTTTGACTCCTTTTAACTAAGAACAATCGTACGTTTTCAAGCAACCATCGTCGTTTTTGATGTTTTTATGTTATATTTGTAGGAAATGGAGACAAACATGGAAACAGAAGGAAATACGAGCAAAAAGACATTCTGCCTAAGAGTGACGGCCTGAGTGACGGTCCGTCAAACATGTGACGGTCCGTCATATGTGACCGTCAAGTAGAGGAAGTGTACTGCCTAGGAGTGACGGCCGCCATGATGGTCCGTCAAGGCGATGACGGTCCGTCACAGTGACCGTCAGGTTGAGCTACACCACTGCCTTGTGGTGACGGCCAAGGCGACAGTCCGTCAAGGTGGTGATGGTCCGTCACCCCAAGCCGTCAAGTTGAGACAGTCGGCGACACGGAATCCAAGCGTTTATGGGTTTACTTATTGGACTCCTATAAATACCCTATGTTAGATTTATTTTAATTATCATTCATATTATTCATTCATTATACAATAGTTCTCCCAATAGTTTTAGGAGTTTTTGTGCGAGTTTTGAGAGAGGAAACGCGTTACACCCGGTTTCCTTCTCCTAAATCTTGTTCTTGATTCGTTCTTGGGATCTTTGATTTCTTGTTCTTGGAATAATTAAAGATTGTTCTCACTACATTGTAAGGATCTCTTTTCTTTAGTATGCATATGACTTTCTTTTATTCTTCTACAAGCATGAGTAACTAAATCTCCCACAACTAGGGTTGTGGGAGCCATGGCTAAGGTAGCGATATAGATTCCGGGTAGCGACGGGTTCAATATGTATGTTGTCACGTTGTTAATCATTCGTTATTTAACGTTTTCTAGTGGTTGCAAACATTAGAACATGCCTAGGTTTAATTTGCTTGAGTAAAGAGATTTAAAATCGGGAAACTTGATTAACAACAAGGATTCGAGACTACTAACTCTCGTTTAATGATTGATGCTGTAACTAGATTTATCTACTTGATGTTTAGGATTGAAATCTAAAAAGCACATCTTTTTGAGGTCGAGAGAATAGAAAAGGAAATTTGTTTATTTGGTCGAGAGACGTTTAGACGATACCATTGCTTCAATCACATCGTGACACACATATAGAAAGAACCCTGTTAAGCTTAGAATCGACATTGTTACCAACGCCATGGTAAACACTTCCCTAGTTCATTATCCTATTGATTATCATTCATACGTTAATTGTTCGTTTTGTTTACGCATTGTTTACACAAAACCCCCCTATTTACCGGAAACTATTGAAGACTAGTCACATACTTCACTAAAGGCTTAATCTTCACCATATTCTCTGTGGGATTCGACCCCAACCTTTGTTGGGTTCTATATTTGACTATGACCGTTTACGCTTCTTTAATTAGAGGTGTAGTTTGGGCGTTATCAGTACATTAAAAGTTTTTTTATATTTATCTTTTTCGGCGATTTGTATCTACCAAAATCGTTATTTCATATCGAACTTACTATAAATATTATCTTTATAGGTTCTTTTAAGAAGATCACTTTTATTAGGTATCTGGTATCTAATCTACTTTAAAACCTTATTAAGGGGCTTATAGTTTATGACCAGTCTAAGGGATCCTCTTTCCTTTTCTGCGCTATTGTTGACATAAAATGATGAGCAACTCCATGGTGACTTGGAAGGTCTAATAATATTTTTATCAAGTAAATCATTGATTTCCTTTTTACAATATTCCATTAATTCATGGTTCATTTGGATAGGTCTTGCCTTAGTGGGGATGACTCTTTCGTCAAATCCTTCGATATATGGTAATTCAACAATATGTTTTTTTCTTTCCCAAAAGGCATTAGGAAAGTCCAAACAAACTTCTTGTTCGATGACATCTTGGAGGCTTTTAACTTTAGCTTCCACTTCTGGGGTTTTTAAAGATGATTCGATCTTTTTAATTTTTATTTCATCTTTTAAATAGTTTATCTGTTGTGAAAGTAAATTTATTCTAAAGATAGTTTTATCTTTTACAAAGTCACTTTCCGATTTTGACATACTATTTAGATATGGGAAAATAATTTTTTTTCCTAATGCAGTGGTGTAAATGCCATCTAACGCAGCCACATAAGGTTTTATTTGGGTTATAAAAGGGATACCTAATATTATTTCTTCATTTATATCTTTGGTTATTACAAAATCATTAATAAAATAAATTCCATTATTGCATATGTGTGCCCTATGGAGTTTATAATTTATGTTGAGTCTTTCTCCTGTTGCAGAGAATAATCGGGTAGTACTCTTTTTGAGGTATTTAGTGGGAATTATTCCTTCAATTATGCAGTTTTGATCTGCACCTGTATCTAATAATGCAATTTTATGAATAGTATAATTTTTATTTATGACTAATGTAATAGGTATATGGTAACTCCGGGCTTTAACTATTGCAATTGTTTTAATTCCTGATTTGGTTTCTAGAGTTCCTTCTAGGGACTCTACTTTTCTTCCTCGTCTTTTCCTAATTTTGACATTTTTCCAAGCTCATATGGAGGTGGTTCATCTATAACTTTATTGGTAAGTGATTCTGATTCTAGTTTGTTAAGTCTTTGCTTAACCTCCTTAACCTCCCTTTTTATGTGTAATAATTCAGTCTGAAGGTCTTGTAGTGTTGTGTCAGAATTTTATTCTTTAAATTTATTTAATACACTTTTCATATTAAAGGGTTCAATGATTTCTTTATCTGGTTGATGATTAAGAACCATATTTTTTTAATTCTATTAAATATTTTCTTTTGAGATCATGGTCAATCATCTCAAATAAAATCTCCTTGTTACTATTAGTAATGACATTTATTGAGCGGCTATCACAAGTGCAAATCGCGCCGCCGCTGTGATGATCTTTCTGGTCATCTTTGCATTTATGCATTTATTACACTGTTAGAGCCTTCCTGTAGTGTCCCCAAGTCATTTATGGCTTACTGGGACTAGCAGTTCGGTGCCCTGGTCATTCGTTTGGTCATTTTGGCCGTTTGCCTGTTTTAGAGCTTAAGCTTAGAATATCGTTGACTTTAGTCAACATTCTTAGCTAACGTGCTCGAAATTGAATTCTGACAGTTCCTTAGCTCCAGAGCGATGAGTTTGGTCTAGTTGGACCTTTAGTTGAGGCCTGAGAACTTCCGGTGTGGGTTTTGTGTTGTTTTCTCAATTTTCAGGCCATTTGGAGTTAAAGTGTAACTTTGGGTGACTTTCGATGATCGGAGTGTCGAATTCAATAACTGACGATTCCATTAGTTCCAGAATGTTGAGTTTGGTCTAGGAACGTAGTTGGTTCGGGTTTCGGGTGAGCTGGACTCATTTTGAGCTGTACATACGAAGGTTTTATTTCACCCTGAGGTTATCATGCATCATATCATTCATTGTTTGAGATTCCACCCTTGTTTGCTGTTTGTTGATTGTACGCTCCGGTAGTATGGGATGCTGGATGGTTTGTTTTCACTTGATTGCATTTCTCAGTTGTATGGGCGGCCGGGGGACTGTAGGTAAACTCTCTTTACTTTATTATGGATTTGTTCTCTATTACGGTTATAAGTGTGGAGTTGGACTCCGCTAGGCTGTTACTTCTAGATTTGAGATTGGTATGTTTTGGCTGGTTATTAATTCCTATTTTCCGAGCATGTCTATCTTTATTCTTCTCTCCCATTCTTTATACTTGAGGTTACCAATATACCATCCATTTTAGAACTTATGCTTATATACTATTTTTGTGAGGATCCCAGGTGCGTCATTCTTACTTTCACCTGTGCCTGTGTGTATATATCTTACTTGCTAGCCTTGTATGCTGCTTTTTGTTGTCTTCCCTCTGGGCTAGTTCTTGTGTACCTTTTCATTGATTTCTGTGACTGTTTTCTTCTATTCTGTCTGCTATTGCTCTTTTACCTTATATATGCCCAGTCGGCCTATGATACCTACTGGGTACCTTATGCTTCGCATTTGGTGCTCACCCTACCCTCTACATCTTCTGGTGCAGATCCTAGTTGTCACGACCTAAAACTAGGCCATGATGGCGTCTACATACCCCCCAGTAGACAAGCCTATCCCAAACACGCGGAAAGCAGTAAATAATAATTTAACTAAAGAGAAACGGAAGATATAACAAAAGATAGGGTCAAAAGCATATATATACATACCAACGTACACAATATACAAAAGATGGCTCTAAAGTGCCCGAAAAAGACAAAACAACCCGAACACCAACCCGGACCTGGTGTCTCTATTACAAGAGCGACTAAAGCAAGGATTAGCTATACAATAACCTCTGTGTATTAAAAATACAAAATATAGACATGAAGTAGAAGATGGAAAGCAAGTAAAGTCTCCAAAGCGTCGGGAGCTCACCGCGATCTGAACAGCAACGGGCCTCGAATGACAGGAGATCAACGAGGGTGGCTCGTACTAGGTGCTGCATCAGAAAAAGAGATGCAGAGTGTAGTATAAGTACCAAGACAATGGGTACTCAGTAGGCATCATAGACCGATCGAGCGCAGAAAGATAATATATAAATATAGAATACAGAAAAGCAGCTAACTATACAAGGATCCTCCTAAATCTAGTTATAAAGCCAAAGACATGCCAGTAAAAGAAAAGAGAAAAGGGAAACCACAACAAGCCAAACCAAAGTCCATCCACATGCCAAAGCAAATGTAATGCGATGCACGATGATGCATATATGAATGCAATATAATATAAACTCGGAATACCGCATCGGGCACCCAGAATACCGCATGGGACTATGCATATATATGTATGAAATAATAAAATACCTGGAATAATACATCGAGGGTCCAGAACACCGAATCAGACTAATATGTATATAAAGAGAAAGTAAAATACCTGGAATAATGCATCGGGGGTCTGGAATACCGCAACAGACTATAAATTTATATACAGAAAATAGTAGTTCCTCTTTTCCTCTCAAAAACCAAGGTGATACTCAAAATAGCTCGATTTAGTCCAAAATTCATCACAACAGTAGGAAAACCTCTTTTCAAACCCAAAAGCCTTTCAAAAATCCTTTTCGTACTGTACCAATGATATGCCATGTGATATGAGTATGAATGTTCACAAGAAGAGGAATAGTCACACCATCACATCAAACAGGGCAAAAGTACCCTCTAAAATAAGAGAACTGACCTAGAATCCATCCAAATCCTAGCCATGGCCTCAGGCCCACAGTTACATACAACGATAGAATAAAGCGGTAAAGCAAAAATTACAAGCAAAAAACAACGAGCAAGCTCTATTCTACCTCTAAAGCCTCCTAAAAACATGCTAAGGGTCTTAGACTAGTCATACAGAAGAAACAAGCTCCTAGGCTAAGGATAACATACAGTCCTAGTGCTAAAAGCCCGAAATGTCCAATTAACATGATAAACAGGATTTAAGCCTAAGGTTTATCTAAAATCCAACCCAGCGTTCCAGTAACATATAAATATATAAGACCTAACTAACTCAGTCTAGAAGGTAAACCATAACCTACCTCAGGGGCAAACTGTAAGCACGAACCGTCACTCATGTGCCTTCCCCTTCTAAATAGCCTCAGAAAGCTGCCGCACTATCAAGAACACAAACTAGGTGTCAAGGCGAGAATAATGATACCCATATTGCTATACGAAAAAATGGGCTGGAAATCGGGTCAGAAAAATGATACTTGGGGCCCGTGAAACAAAATAGAAAACAATAATCATAACTATGCTCGCGGTGGGTTAAGAAACCCATGCCCAAAGTTTGGGCACGAACGGAGGTCGATTCAGGGCCCAAAACAGCCCTGAAGTGCTACTAATTCAAGGGATTTGAAACGGAAAGCTCGAAAATTCAAACACAGAAAACCAAACTTGATAGGAGGAATACGTCACGAAGATTAATTACGCAATTCCAAGACCATGTATTCCCCAAAAGTCAGCCTTCAACAAGGATCACCCCAACTCTAGGAATTCACGACAATGGAGTTTTAATTGGAGAAATGTGAGAATAAATATGGAAGGAGGACAGGGGTGATGAGGGGACTTACCGGATGAAGGACACTGAGCAAGGAAGCTAGAATTTAGAGCTTAAGAGCCCAACAATGGTGTTTTTCTCAGAATTTTGAAAGAGAAACGAAGTTGGAACTTTATTTAACTACCAGGGGTCCTTCATCGCGATCGCGATAGGACCCCCGCATTCGCGGAGAACAGCCAGCCCAACCATCGCATTCGTGATGGTCCAGGTCGCGTTCACGAAGAGGAAGCTGAGCCGGGTCCTAGCCAGCTACATCACGAATGTGAAGGAACCCTTCGCGAACATGATGGTCAGAAAATTAGACCATCACGAATGCAATGGGGTCCCCGCGATCATGAAGAGCAAAGTTGTCTTCAACTTAATGCAGCAACCAGCATAAACACCAAGTATAAAAATCTTCCGATGGACCCTCGGATTCATCTGAAACCCCGTGAACACAAACCAATCATGATACCCTACCAAAAATGGCATTCCAGACTCAATGGAATCGACGAAACACCCAACAGAGATCGTTTTAATGAAAAGTAGGCCCAATGCCCAAAACTAACTCAAAACTCCAAACCCAAAAACAAGCTCGGAAGCCTCGGGACCCGAACCAAAGGTCCCCCTAGACTAAAGTTGACATTTTGGAGCTAACGGAGCTGACCAAATTCCCATCTGAGGCCGTCTTCTTTGAATGTTGACCAAAGTCAACCCTACCAGCCAAACTAACTCCAAAACACACAAATCCACACAAAACCAAACTGAAAGCACTCATGCCCAAACCAATGGTCCCACTAGTCCAAAATCCCTGTTCCGGAGCCAACAAAACTATCAGAATTCAATTTTGAGTGCGTTAACCAAGAAAATTGACTGAAGTCAAAGATTTGCCAACATTAAAAGCTAAAATAGGGAAATGGTCACAATGACCTAACGAATAGCCCGGGCACCGAATTGTTAGTCCTGGCGAGTCATAAATGACCTAGAGCCACTGAGGGAAAGTTCTAAACATAGAAAAAATCATGGAAAATGGAAAATGACCTGGAGGGTCATTACACTAGTGTGGGCCATCGCCATTAGAGCGCCGGAGACTCATGCGGGGTGCTGTTTTTGAATCAGCCAGGCTGAGAGTGAGCTCTTGGTGTTCAGAGCTTTAATTTAGTTTATCCCTAATGTATTTTGTACTCTTATAGTTTCAGAGACATTACGTATATATTACTTTTGGACCCTTGTACTTCTGATGTAGTGCGGCTCTTATACGCTATGATACCAGGTCTTTTGGGTTGGTTTAGATTCTGCTTTGTTTATATCTCTCTTCTATTTATTTCCTTTTCCTTATGCCCTTGTGTAACGATTGAGTCCATCATTATGAGTAGACCAATCGTGCCAAGTGTTAGAGTTAGAAACCTCCGAGTTTGGGAGTTTGAAATTCTGGGCTAGGCTAGCCTCAACAGATTTTGGAGCGAGGTAGAGTCTAGGGAAATTTGGGTAAAAATGGATTTAGGTGTATTGGATTAAGCTAGTTTTCTGTGTAGCCAAGACATAAAAGATCCAGGGGATAATTCAGAATTGCTTTTGGGTTAGTAGAACTCCCGGAATCGCGTTTGACGTGAAAGGGTTATTTTAGGCGTCGAAAAAACCATGTGTGTTATGAAATGGCAAAAACTGGCAGATTTCTGAACATTTTGTCCATGGAGAGTGATGTCAGGCGCGATAGCGATCACCACTATAGCGGTGGAATTTATCGCTATAGCGGCAGTCAAGGGGCGGTAAAATCACTTAAGACCGCTATAGCGATAGATGATCGCTATAGCGGGACTGCTATAGCAGAGCGGGGACCTCTATAGCAGGTCGATGGGTTTTTAATGCAGAAACAGCTCTTAAAACATTCAGTTTTCACAAGTTTGTGTGGTCCGACAAGTGCGAGGAGAGCTTCCAAAAGCTTAAGACACTTTTGACCACAACCCTATTTTGTCCTAGCCATCTCAAGGTAAAGACTTTGTTGTTTACTGTGATGCTTCACATTCTGGTTAGGGTGCTGTGTTGATGCAGGATAGGAATGTGATATCCTATGCATCTAGTCAGTTGAAGGTGCATGAGAGGAATTACCCGACTCGTGATTTAGAGTTGGCAGCGGTGGTTTTTGCTTTGAAAATCTGGAGACACTACCTTTATGGTGTCAAGTGTGAAGTATTCACAGATCATCACAGTCTGCAACATGTTTTCACTAGAAGGATTTGAATTTGAGCCAAAGGAGATGGTTGGAGTTATTGAAGGATTATGATGTGACAATTCAGTACCATCTAGGTAAGACTAATGTGGTGCCAGACGCATTGAGCCAGAAAACTATTAGCAGAGGTAGCTTGGCTTGTTTGGGGGCGTCCAAATGACCATTATCTAAGGAAATTCGGGCTTTGGAGGCAAAGTTCATGCACTTGGGTGTTTCAGATCATGGTGGGTTGTTGGCCAGCATTGAGGTCAAGGCCACCTTCATAGAGGAAATAAAGGCAAAATAATTTTAGAATCCGAAACTGGGTAAATTGCGAGGCAAGGTAATATCTAGGGAGTTCAGAGATGTCATGTTAGACTGTAGTGGTGTATTGCATTTCAGAGAGAGGATTTGTGTTCCTCTATTTGATGATATGATTTCAAAAATTCTGACAGGAGCTCATGGTTCGCGGTACTCGATCCATCTAGGTGTAACCAAAATGTACAAGAACTTGAGGCAGCGTTACTGGTGGCCCGGGATGAAAAGGGACATAGTTGATTTTGTGTCCAAGTGTCAGAATTGCCAGTAGGTAAAATATGAACATTAGAGACCTGCAAGACTACTTCAGAGGATGCCAATTCCAGAGTGGAAGTGGGAGAGGATAGCCATGGATTTCGTGGTGGGTCTTCCCAAGACATTGGGGAAGTATGACTCAATTTGGGTCATTGTTGACAGGCTGACCAAGTCCGCTCATTTCATTCCGGACAGGGTAGATTACAATTCGCAACAATTGGCAAAGATCTACATGAAGGAGATTGTGAGACTGCATGGGGTGCCACTGTCCATTATTTCAGATAGGGGTACGTAGTTTACTTCTAAGTTCTGGGGCAAGTTTCATGAAGAGTTAGGTACACAACTCACCTTTAGCCCAGCCTTCCATCTTCAGACTGATGGTCAGTCAGAGAGGACGATTCAGGTATTGGAGGATATGCTGAGAGCATGTGTAATGGACTTCGGTGGTCACTAGGACCAGTTTCTACCATTGTGCGAATTCTCGTACAATAATAGCTACCACTCCAGTATCGATATGGCACCGTTCGAGGCCCCTGTATGGGAGAAACTACAGATCACCGATTGGGTGGTTTGGGGAAGGTGATGTGAAGCCTCTGGGCGTAGACTTAGTGAAGGAAGCGTAGGAAAAGGTAAGGGGAATACATACTAAGTTGCTGGCTGCTCAAAGCAGGCAGAAGGAGTATGCAGACCACAAGGTCCTGGACATTGATTTTCAGGTTGGTGAACAAGTGTTGTTGAAAGTGTCACTAATGAAAGGGGTTATGCGGTTTGGTAAGAAGGGCAAGCTTAGCCCTCGATTTATCAGTCCATTTGAGGTCCTCGAGATTGTGAGGCCAGTGGCTTACAAGTTAGCACTGCCACCTAGTTTGTCGGGCATCCATGCGATATTCCATGTATCCATGCTCAAGCGATACCATGGGGATGGGGACTACATCATCAAGTAGGATGAAGTACTTTTTGATAAAGATATTTGTTATAAGGAGGAACCGGTTTTGATTCTTGCTCGGGATATCCGGAGGTTGAGGACAAAGGTGATTGACATGGTGAAGGTTCAATGGAAGCATCATTCTATTGACGAAGCCACTTGGGAAATCGAGAAGGATATGCGGGACAAGTACCCTCAACTGTTTGAGGATTCAGGTACTACACTTCCTTCTTTTTATTTTTGTAATTTTGGGTTTGATCATTTGGGGATGAACGATGGGTAAATTAGTATCTTTTGTAACGAATGGGTCTGTCATTATGGGTAGAATAGTCGTGCCAAGTGTTCTCAGAAAACTTCAGGTTTGGGAGTTTGAAATTCTGGGCTAGGCTAGCCTCGGCCGATTTTGGAGCGAGGTAGAGTCTAGGGAAATCCAAGTAAAAATGATTTAGGTGTCTTGGGTTAAGCTACTTTTCTCTGTAGCCAAGACATAAAGGAGTTTGGGGGACTTTTCAGAATAACTTTTGGGTTAGTAGAACTCCTGGAATCGCGTTTGACGTGAAGGGGTTATTTTAGGCATCGGGAAAACCAAGTTTGTTGTGAAATGGCCAAAATTGGCAGATTTCCGGATATTCTGTCTGTGGCGAACACTATCAAGCGCGATAGCGGTTACCACTATAGCGGTGGAAATTACCGCTATAGCATCGGTCAAGGGGCGGTCAACTCACTTAAAACCGCTATAGTGGCAGATGACCGCTATAGCGGGACCACTATAGCAGAGCGGGGGACACTATAGTGGGCCGACAGGTTTTTTATGCACAAACAGCTCTCAAAACATTCAGTTTTCACAAGTTTGTTTTGGAGAAGGGCTGGGGGAATTTCAAGCGATTTTCTTCATTCCTCCGCCAAAAATTGTTCCTAAGGTAAGGTTTTCGTTCCCCACACTTTGTAATACATTTCCTATGCGGTAGAATTTCTAGGAGGGAAATTGGGGAAAGGTTGAAATGACCTAGGGATGATGGAATTCGGGGAAGAAGGGGGTTCCAAACATGTATGTTCTTGGGTGTTGATTTAAGTAAATTAAAATGATCATAGGTTGTTTGATTTCCTGTTTTGTCCATCAAAAATGATAAGACTAGGATAATTAATGGTGGAAATCCCGGGAAAAAGAGTGGAATGATCATGGGTGGCCTGGGATTTGGAGATTTATTATAATTCGGGTAATGTACAGGACTGTATGTTAATTGTATGTATTATATGTTATTTTTAGACCAAGAACGCAAGAGGAATCTAGAACACGGGAAAGCTCGCGTTGAATAGAGCTTGGATCATTTCGAGGTAGGTGATGGCTTTCATATTTCTGCGAATGTGTATATTCATTGTACTCTTTGTCTAAATAATTGTGTGCATTACATTGCTTAGGGGAATTGTGTGGAATGTCTAAGTTCAGTTTACAATCTATGTTTGAATGGTGTTTACTTGTTGGCTTTACAAGTTGTGTGTGTTCACATATTGACTGTGGTTGTTGACATTTGATTGGCTCGAGTACCATGCCTGGTACGGGTATAACACATGGTTGGCACAGGTACCACGCCTGGTACGAGTATAACATTCAGTTGGCACGGGTACCATGCCTGATACGGGTTTACCTTATTGCATATTGCATGGTGATTTTTGTATTACATTGATTGTTATTGGTCAGTGTGTGGACCGGGTTGTTTTACTTAATGTGATACTTAATATTGGTTCTGTGAGTGGACCAGGTTGTTATTGACAAGTGCTATTGATTGGCGGTCCTTGAGTGGCCTAGAACTATTGTATGACTATTGAGTTGGTATTGGTTTAGGCCGGGTTGAACAAATACTTATGGTATTTTCTAGAGGGGATTCCAGGGTGGTCCGGGCTAGACGGTAAGGTGTGGTTATGATTTCTTGTTGGTGGAATAGAACTGTAAGAGATGGATTCATGCGGTAACAAGCTAGGTAGAGACATGTAGTCTAGAGATGCCTGTGATATTTGTTGCATGTTTTCCATACTTGTTACTGGATTTTGCGTACTATTTATATACTGTTTTCTTGAATACTGGCTGATGATCGTACCAGTACACAGTGGTGGTGTACTAATACTACACTTGTCTTTCTTTTGGTGAATACTGGAAATCTTCCAGCGGCTGAGATGAGACCTCAGATTTAGCACCGATGTTTCTGATCTTCAAGGGTGAGCTGTCGATTCGAGCTACCTTGGGATTATCATTAGAGTTTTAGTCCATTTGTTCGAACTTAAAATCTATTTCTTATTTTGTTTGGGGTTGCATCCCCGTAATCTAGATTTGGTATTGATGTTTGGTACGATGACTTTCAGTTCCTAGGTGGGATTTTTCGCAGATAATTAATTATGATAAGTTTTTGAGTAGTTGATCTTATTTTCATTGCTAGTTTACTTTGATGCTTACTGGTTTTAGCTTGTTAGTCTAGGCAAGGGTGGAACTCTATTGGTTCGCTCATCCGGGGGTTGGGTGGGTGCCACTCACGATGAGTTGGGTCGTGACACCTTGCTTCTGCATATGTATCGAATCTTCCGCTTGAACTGTTAGAAGGTAGCCCATTACTAACTGTTTTGGGCTACGGGGATTGGTTCGCCTACTGAGGGGTTGTAGGTTCCATCATGACTGAGAAATCGGGTCGTGAAAGCCGCATTGACAGTGATTACTTGACTCACTGCCGTCAGAACTGTAAGCGATATTAACTGGTCTTCGTCACTAAGGCTCTCCTCAGAGGAAGAACTATTTTCATTTTCCTCAAGAATAAAATATAATTTATTCTTGACTTCTTGCTCAAGTTCTAACATATTTATTTTATCTTTCCTTTTATTAGTTACATGACAATCCCTGGCTCGGTGACCAAACTTTCCACAGTTCCAACATTTATCAGAATTATTTTTATACGATTTAGCGCCACTTTTAGTGATTTTATGTTTCTTAAATCTTCTTTTGTAATAATGGAGTTTTTTCAGATTTATTCTTATAATATTTATGTCTTCTTTTGATTTTCTTGGATGCTTCTTTTGAAGGGGCGGATAATTTAACATATCTGAAGTCCTGACAAAAACTTCCTAGCTCACTTCGTGATATTTTACTGTCCCTTTTTAGTAGATTTTTTAGCTTCATATTTGTACATAACTCAAGTCCATAACTCAAGTCCAGTGGCATTTATAAAACTTATAAGGTCACCATAAGTTAATTGACTATAAGGAATTTTATCTATCTTTTAATTTTATCCTAACTTTTTCAGCAAATAATGTTGGTAAACCACTTATATGTTTTTCTTTCCAATAATCATGATTACAGTCTTCTCTAACCATGACCTTGTTGAGGAAGACATCTTTATACCATCTAAAATCGTCTAACTTTGGACATGATAGGTGATAATATCTCTAGACTCCTATCTTGGAAAAGTTGGGGTTCTCCTATAAAATGTTTAGCTATGCTATAAATTAAAGTAGTGGTGGCGTCTTCTGAGATTTGATTTTCAGAAGTTTGTCCTGTAGGTTCAGTCTTAATAACTTCAGTAATAGTAGTAGCATTTAATACACTTTTTTATTATCTTTGGTGAGGTAATTATCCCACCAATATTTTAATGTTCCTGTAAATCCTACTACAATTAATGTGGCAGCTTGTTTATCCGTAATGTTTTTCATTCTATATGCCATTATGGCCATTCTCATTTTATGCAGTTTATTTTATATTTGATATTCCGCGAGTCCATCAATATTTCATTCAGCAATTTCGCTTCCAGAATGTGAAGTATGAGATAAAAAATTATTTTCTTCATACTGCATATCCGGAAAAGAGGGTTTTTTATAATAGTTCTTTTTATTAGAGTATCTAGAACTTAACTTGTTGATGTCATTATCAGTTTTTTCAGATATGGTTCTTATGACCTTATCATCTTTCAATTTTAATTCGGCTTTTAATCTTTCGTTAATTTTTTCTATAAGATCATCTGGGATTTCAAACTTTTCCTGAAATTTTGTGAATTTATCTTTTGAAAATTCTGGTAATTTAAATATTGGGTGAGTTTCTAACTTCTTATCCTTATCATTATAAGAAGAACTTGGTTTATCTTTAAAGGTTGATTTATTATCAGCCTTAAGGATTTGATTGGAGACCACATATAGCAGCTGATTTGTATAATTATTTTGCTGAATTATCTGATTTATATCTTTATTTGTAGGGTCACCTTTAGTATCTAATATATCAAGTTTAAAGGGTGTAGCAGTAACAACTCTACCATCTACGGGTAAACTAATTTCTTCTAATGGGGGAATTATAGATTCAACTGCCTTAGTTTTAGTATACCATTTATTGACAATCATATTTAATGATTCTTTTTTATCGTCTAATTTTCCAGTATACTCAAACCATTTAAAAAATTCGATATTACATCTTATTCTTTTCATATCGGTGTGCCAATTTTTTCTAAAGGATATTCTTTCGTTTAATAAATATTTTTGGACATACCATTCCCTTTTTATGGCACTCTCTGAATTCGTCCAGAGTTTATCTAGATATTCAAAGTCAGGTTCAAATTCTTCATCTGACCTGATCATGCACAAAGAGTCTCTTACTCCTAGCATTTCACTAGCAGTGTGACTTGTTGATTTCTTGGTAATTCTAGGTTCGTATTCTACTTTCGAAATTGTTTCCAAAAAATCTACTCCTTTTAATTTTTTCTCTATATCTTCAAGAGTTACCTCCTTCTCTTCTTGAGTTGTCAAAAATGAGGATCTTGGAAAAGACATTCTTTTACTAGAAGTAGCATGACTAAAAGATTGAGATCTTAGAAATTTTAAATCTATAGACCCATCCGAAAATTGAACTACCTGCTCAATGCTTGAATTTTCTTCTTCAATATTTGGCTCCGCTATGGAGTCAAAGTGCCAATTATATTTTATTAGTACGTCATCCCATTTTATTATTTTTGGGACAAAGGTTTTATTATGATTATGATTCTCTTTCATAAGCATGGTAACTACTTTATTACTCACTATTTATCCTTAGGGGCTAAGGTAGTTTTCATTCTTCTATAATATATTTTATATATTATGGCTATTTCTCTAGTATTTACTTTATTATTCATGTTTTTTGTTTTAACATTTAATGTTAATGTATCCATAACATTCTGATCATTAATATCTATAGAGAAGTTGGGATGATAATTAAAATATACAGGGCCATTAGCTAGATTACTTTGTTATACTGCTAATAATGAGTCATCAAAATTTAGTAGACTATTGTCTCTTAGGAGAAGATATATAGGTACATCTAGACCCAAACGATATAATGGTTTAACTGCTACTTGAACAACTCATATATGAAGAAACTTGTAATTTTTTTCTATATCTGTTAATATCTTCAGCCGCTAATAATTTAATAGTTTCAATATTCTTATTAATAGCAACCGTAGATTCAGAAGTTTTAATATTATAATTTTTTATAAAATCAAAGTGTCCTGTTTTATAAACCTTTTTAAAACGCTCTCTAGGAATATTTCAATTTTGTAGATTACTTTCTATTTTTGAAATTTTAGTAGCGGTAGCAGAAATATCTTACGTTTTGATTTATTGGAGCATCCATTAAAATTGTGCAAATAATTCTGACTGATTAATTAGTATATCATCCAAGTATATTCTTTGGATCAATAAATTAACGCTAACTTCACATAGTTTATCATATGATTCGATCATTTTATCAATAATTAACTTACTAGTTACTTCTCTTGAATATTTATCTAAGGTTTCTGCAGGTACCAAACTTTTATAATAGTTAATGTCCTTTAGTATTTTTGTTCTTTGCTTTTTAAACTTCTTTTTGTATTTCAAATAAAGCCATTTTCCCTGATTATAATATTTTATTTCTTCTATGAAGGAATGTGTAAGCATAAAACTTGAATATAATATGGGGCATTACGGGGTTTTGTAGTACTATCCTAGAACCAATATATACTTTAGATGTTACTCCCTAATAATTAATTCTTTGCGTAGTATTTCTTGGTAATCTTCTTGACATTCCTTTATCTTATTCCTTTAGGTTTGGAGACAGGAACACCATCCGGATCTGGCTCTAACATATGATAGATCTAGAGCTAATCCAAAAAAAAATACAGGCTTGCCAACGTCTAGACCACGATTAAACGGCTACCCAACTTAAGGAATAAAACTAAGAAAGTGGATGAAGAGTAACAACAAAGACTACACAATAAAATTATTATTTCAAGAGAAACATAATTTCGACTGGCTCTAGGATAGTATAAAGATTTAGCTACTCATACTCATACCCCTCCTGGCCAACCGTGGCAATGATACCATAGAACAAATAAATTTACTTTCACAATAAATAAATTATTTAAAGGAGGAAATAAAAATTAAGAGGATTGAATCATCTTTAAAAAACCCGGAAGTGGAAGCCAAAGTTAAAGGCCTCCAATATGTCATCGAACGAGAAGTTTGTTTGGACTTTCCTAATGCCTTTTCGGAAAGGAAAAGATATATTATTGAGTAACCATATATTGAGGGATTTGACGAAAGAGTCATACCCACTAAGACAAGACATATCCAAATGAACCATGAGTTAATGGAATATTGTAAAAAGGAAAGCAATGATTTACTTGATAAAAAAATTATTAGACCTTCCCAGTCACCATGGAGTTGCTCAGCATTTTATGTCAACAATAGCGTAGAAAAGGAAAGAGGAGCCCCAAGACTAGTCATAAATTATAAGTCCCTTAATAAGGTTTTAAAATGGATTAGATACCCAATACCCAATAAGAGAGATCTTCTTAAAAGAACCTATAAAGGTAATATTTATAGTAAATTCGATATGAAATAAGGATTCTGGCAGATACAAATAGCCGAAAAGGACAAATATAAAACAACCTTTAATGTACCTTTTGGACAGTATGAATGAAATGTAATGCCATTCGTATTATAGAATGCACCATCTGAATTTCAAAATATTATGAACAATATATTTAATCAATATAGTCATATTTCTATAGTTTATATAGATGATGTTTTAATATATTCAGATGATATTGATCAACACTTTAAACATCTTCAAACCTCTTTAAAAATTATTAAACAAAATGGATTAGTAGTGAGTGCTAAAAAGATTAAGTTATTTCAAACCTCTATTAGATTTCTTGGTCATGACTTATATCAAGGAACTTATAAACCCATTTGTAGAGCCATAGAGTTCTCATCCAAATTTCCAGATAAATTAATTGATAAAACGCAGCTCCAAAGATTTCTAGGAAGTCTTAACTATGTTACGAATTTTATTCCAAATGTTAGGCAGATTTGTAAGGCCCTTTATCAGCGTCTTAAGAAAGATCCAGTCCCATGGGGACTAGAACAGACTAAGGCAGTCCAAAAGGTCAAATCAATAGTTCAGAAACTTTTGTATCTAGGAATACCACATCCAGAGGCATTCATGATTGTAGAAACTGATGCCTCAGATGTAGGATATGGAGGCATCGTTAAACAAAGAATTTCTCCAGAAACCCCCGAACAATTAGTAAGATTCACTTCAAGTTAATGGAATAATGCCCAAACAAATTATAGTACCATTAAAAAGGAAATTTTGGCTATAGTACTATGTATTACAAAATTTCAAGATGATTTAATCAACAAAGAATTTTTGTTAAGAGTAGACTGCAAAGCAGCCAAAGATGTTTTACAAAAGGATGTTAAAAATTTTGTTTCTAAACAAATATTTGCTAGATGGCAAGCTTTATTATCCAATTTTGATTTTCAAATAGAATTTATAACAGGGGAAAATAATTCCCTCCCCGATTTTTTAACAAGAGAATTTTTACAGGAAACTTATGAGACCTAGAACCCCAGGAATCAGACTTCTGAGGCCCCCATTCCCAACCTTCAAACCTGAAGAAAAACAATTATCAATAACCCACGACTCAAATCCAACCAATTCCTAGCACATACATAACCAAACCCAAATCCGCCAGACTCCGTGCCCGGAAGCCTAAAACATGGATTCTCCGTTTCACTATACAAAAGTATGAAAGTAAACAGGTCTAACTACTCATGAAAACCTAGCCTACCTGGACGCCAGGCAGCTGCAACCGTGCATTTCTATCTCCGTGGAGGCATTCTTGGCTGTCCTGTAGGCCCGAATCTGTAGTTTCACGTCCCTTTCGCTGGAATCCCTCATCCCCATGGCTCCAAAGACATGGAGCAGCCTAGGAGGGTTTTTGGAATAACTCCCATCTGTTCTTGGGGCTAAAGGGAAGAGAATGAAATTAAAAGCCCATTTTCTTGGTTTTTCTAATCTCTTCGCTCTGCTATAGCGGTTCCTGCTCCGCTATAGTGGTCCTGCTATAGCTGACAACTCTCGCTATAACGGTCTTAAATGGTGTTGACTGCCTTGACCACCACTATAGAGGTATTTTCCACCGCTATTGCGGACAATTGCACTCTTCACGGACAGAATGTCCGAAAATCTCCCAGTTTTGGCCATTTTACCACACACTTATTTTCTTGACATTCTGGAAAAACCCTTTCACGTCAACCTCAATTATGGGAGTTCTACTTACCCGAATTCGATTCTGAAAAGTCCGCCGGACTCCTATATGACTTAGCTACAAGGAAAACTATCTCAAAACAAGACATTTAACCCAATCCTTACCCGGATTGTCCTAGACCATAGCTCGCTCCAAAACCGCCCGAGACTAGCCTACCCCAGAATTTTCAACTCCCAAACCCGAAATTTTTCTAACTCAAAACTTGGCATGAATGGTTTACCCATAACAATAAACCCGGTTGTTAAATTATCTAACATATGTCTACACGTGGCTGAATTAATTTTACACAGATACAAAAGATCATATTTATCTTGTTGGAAGTTGCTCCCTTGAAAATGGAGCTTTGACATTTGATGTTGCTGTCTTCTTACTCCTTTTGTTGCTAATTTTTGTGTCATTTATTGTTGCTTTACTTCTTATCTTCTTGCTGATTTTTGTGCCATGCTTTTTGTGCCATTTAATGTTGTTGTCTTTTTACTTCTTCTCCTTTTGTCCTCTTGATTCTTTCCATAGTCATTTGACCTTTTGTGCAGATTTTACTCCCTTTTGACTTGTAGTAAATCTTCATTCCATTGAAAGGGCATGCTGGCTCTTCTCTTCAGTTGAGGAGATAAGCTTGAGCTATCCCTTGTGGATCCATCATATCTCCATTGCTGGACTCTCTAGTATGCGAGGATGCAGTATCTAATAACTCCATTATTTATTGTGGTTCGGTGTCCTTGTTCAGAATTGATAAAGCTTCTTCGAGCCTCCTTTTTAATTCCTCCTTGGATGGCTGGGATTCTCTAGGTGATGAAGAACTTGATGCTCTTGTATTATCTCGGACTGTTGGTGTCCAACCTTTGATTTTGATGGTCTTACTGAAATATTTGATCCTTTTAAATTCATGAATACTGAAGGACCAGTAGATAATATAGGAAATTCTTTTAGAAATAAATTCTTTACACAATTTGACATTCTCGGGTAGGGTGGAGATATTCTGCTCTACCTGGAATTTCTCAAACTGCGTCTGAAAATATGTTGACAATACCTGTTGATTTCCTCCGAATTGGCCCCACCATTCTTTAAACTATCTAGGGATTACTGCATTTTTCATCTGCTCTAAAATATTTCACAAATCAGGAGTGAGTATTAGGCCTAACATACATGAAATTATACCAGGCCACTTTATAATCATACCAGTTATATGTCTGGGGTCGATGAACTTCTGATAGGGGAATGGGGGTATGTAAATGATCCTTGAACCATTCAAAATGGCTTAAAATTCTTTTAATTATAAACTTTTAGAATTGAATACTATCTAGATTATTATGATTTCCTAATTTGTGCTCAATTTCCACTGAATCGGTATCTGTTAAAATAAATTCATAATATCTTTCGGTCTTGAAGGGATCCTCTGTCTCCACATAATTTCGATTTGTTTAGCAAGGTTTTAAGAGGTCTGGTACCCCAAAGCCTTCATATCTTTTATCAAGCGCCATGATCGGCAATACCTGTAAATTTATAACCTCAAATTTTTAATCCTTTGTAATTTTCTCCATGTTCCTTTCTGGAGTAGTTGGGAGAACTACCTGAGCGTATGTCTCGGGCGGTTTCATTCTATAAATATCCCTGGTTTGGATCGTTATTCCTTTATTGCCTTTTGGGGAGGAATATTTCCTAAAAACTATTTTAAGAGGTTGTAATTTGGTTAAACTGGTTATAGGTTCTTTTAACGGTGAAGGAATGGTAGGTTTAGGCAGATGTGAAAATTCTGCCAGAACTAGATATTTATTTTCTGGTTTTAGTTTATCCTCTTCTTTAAAAGATCTTTTCATTTTTTAGGGTTGTTTATGTTGTCTTGGTGTGCTAAAAATGATAGACTCAGGGACTGGGATATCGAGAAGTTTGGAGAATCGGGAATTGCAAGGACAACTAGGTGGGTATGAAATGGGGAAACTCCTAGGTGAGGTTTCGGGAATGCGAGAGGCATGTTAAAAAATCATTGTTTGCTAAGGGCTAGGGGTGAAAACTCATATTTTTGTTATCTATGTATGTCCCGGATTAATGGAGTGGTTAAATTATGTTAAAAAGGGGAAACCATTCATTATGTGTAAACAAGGGTAAGTGTGTTTAGTCTTCGAATGAATGTCAAGGGTCAACTATATACCCTGAATAGGGGTAGGTGATGGCTTGTGATTTTTGTGAATGTTGTATATTCTTGTGCTCATATTTAAGTGATTGTATGAATTACATTGCTTAGGGAAGTTGTGTAGAATGTCTAAGGTTATTGTTTTATAGTCTGTGATTTGAACGGTATTTGCTTGTTGGTTTACAAGTTATTTGTTCATTCATTTGACTATGGATTGTTGACATTTGATTGGCTCGAGTATCACGCTTGGTACAGGTATAACATTCGGTTGGATCGGGTACCACGCCTGGTACAGGTATAACAAACGGTTGGCACGGGTACCACACCTCGTATAGATTACTATTTGGTTGGCTTGAGTACCACGCCTGATACGAGTTTATGTTACTGCATTATCGCATTGGTATTGTTGCATTGCATTGATATTGTTGCATTGCATTGATTGTTATTGGTTCCGTGAGTAGAGCGAGCTATTTTTTTTATTGAATTGTGATATTCGATGGTGGTACTTGAGTGACCCAAAATCTCGATATGTCTGTTGAGTTTGGTCTTTGTTTAGGCCGGGTTGTTAGATCATGTTAATTAGTAGGTCTTGGTGTAGACCGGGTTGTCATGTTATTAGTTGGTCTTGGTGTAAGCCGGGTTGTTATATCATGTTAATTAGTAGGTCTTGGTCTAGACCGGGTTGTCATGTTATTATTTGGTCTTGGTGTAGGCTGGGTTGTTATATCTTGCTATGAGATTGGTCTTAGTGTAGGCCGGGTTATTATATCATGTTAATTAGTAGATCTTGGTATAGACCGGGTTGTTATATCACGTTATTAGTTGGTCTTGGTGTAGACCAGGTTATGATGTTAATTAATAATTGGTCTTGGTGTAGACCGGGTTGTCATGTTAATACCTAGATATGTTAGGGGGAAACCGGGTGGGTCCGGACTATGTAAAAGAGTTTATGAGTTCACAATTTATTATCATTAAGTGTACTAATGACGGTCAAGGTTTATTTGTGATTAATGAGGTAAGGATGGGTCTTGGGGTAGACCGGGTACCCAGTTGAACACTTAGGTGTTGTTAGAGGATCCTTGGAGGGTCTGGGTTTTGGGATTTGAAAGAGATTTAGATATAACTATGTTGTTGTCATTGCATGTGTCAATGGTTGCTAGGTGATTTCCATGTGATTGGTCAATTGGGAGTACGAAGGAAAGTCTGGGGTTGTAGTTGTTGGTTGTTATAACCGGGATGTGAAGTTGTACTAGTGGTCCAAAAAGGGCCGGACACTAGTTAGTAATACTACGGGTATAAGTGGTTTGTTTGGGCAGTTAGCCGGGTTAAGTCTGAATATTTAGTCAAGGTAGTTGACTGGGATAAAGGTTAAAGGTGACTTGGGAAGTCTACGTGTCAAGGTGACTTGGGAAGTCTACGTGTTAAGGTGACTTGGGAAGTCTAGGTGACAAGGTGACTTAGGAAGTCTAAATGACAAGGTAACTTGGGAAATCCTAGATGTCAGGGTCAAGGTTAAAGGTGAAGGAGGGAGCTATAATGTTTATTTCATGTTTTCCCTATTTTCTTATATGATGGTAGGAATCGACTCGGGTTGACTGATCATGCCTACTAGTACATATGTTTGTAATGGCTCTACTCTTGCTATACCTTTTGGTATAGTCTGGTTGCAGGGTTGGTGAAGTTTCACAGGTTCAGGATTGCAGTGATCTTCCAGCAGCTCCTACTTTCTTCTATGGTGGAAGTTGTGTCCATTTTATGTTATAAGCTCATCTTGTAGAAGATCTTGTACTGGCTTAGACTAGGTTCTGGGGAGGTTGTTTCATATTTTAAATGTTTTTCGCAAATTCTTTAAGTCATTTATTTTTCTAAACTATTTGTAAAAAGGATTTCTCATGTATTTAAGGGACTTATTTAATGGTTTATTTTCTTTTCCGCATTGCCTATTGGTTCGGGTGGTAAGGGTTCTCCTATCTAGGTGGATTAGCATAGGTGCCCGCACGGCCCAGTAGTTTGGTCGTGACAAATGGTGTCAGAGCCCAGGTTACGGGTCTCCCAGTACAAGAGCAAAATGTTAAATAGAGTCATGCAGATTGGTGTGTAGACGTCCACATCTAATCCTAGGGAAGCTATGAAGCATTCTAGGAAGCATCTCTCTTCTTTCATTTCTTTTCGTGTGGTTTGTTTCACTCGCTTGTATGAGTTGAGTCCAATTGGTATTTTTCGATTCCAATTGGTATCTCAATGAAGTAGGGATGTCATTGGACTTTGGTTATAGTAAGACAAGCAAGGAAAATTGGAACCGGGAAGGTTCCAATTGGTATCTGGCCTGGGAGGATATGTAAAGGATGGATGAATCAGCTAACGGTCATCCATGAAGTGAATGAAAGGTGATGAAACTGGTTTGATTGAATATTAAAGCTTGAGACTCGTGATTGTATGTATTTCATTATTTGAATGACTGCAATTTTGTGATTTGTAATTACTGAGTTGCCTTGAAATTTGTAGTTAATAAATAGTCTTAACTGGTTATGTATTAATGATTGAAGAAATTCTTGTTTTGTAATTCAAGTGGAAAACTGTATGCTAAATGCTGGGCAGGGTCTTATCATTGGTAAAAATGTTAAGGGAAAAAGGATATATACATTTGTGGTGACTCAAGTTTCAAGTGGTTGGTATGTGAATAAGTACTAGGGACAAGGGCTATTATTGCTTAATAGCGGGAGTTATGGTAAGACATGGATGATCAACTAATGGTCATCCATGGGACGAATAGAGAGTAAATTTTGTGACTTGATTTGGTTGTAACTTGAAGTTGAAATATTGCGTTGTACACCTCCCGTGTGACTTTCTTGAAATGTGTGTAAATTGTTGTTTGCCGTGCATGTTGAGTCTGCAGAGGGTCATTAATATGAAAAATTATGTGTACCTTAGGTTGTGATAAGCTGTTAAGAGTCTTGATTTAAAAGTGGTACTGCATTTTGAAAAAGGGCTTATCATTGGTTAAGATGATAAGGGATTGGAAACTGTGACTGTAGGGAAGCTTTGGTTTTAGGACAGTTGGGACTTGGTTGGGAACCATGGGAACAAGGGAGTCATTAGTGGGTAATGGCGGGAAGATATTGTTGGGAACAATTGTCTAGTGTTAACTCTTTGTAATTGGTAGTATTTTATGCTGAATGGTGATGCGTTTGATGCCAAGAATGGTTTTAAGGGTGGTTTAAGACCATGGCGGGATTTACAAGACTAAGAAAAGGTAGCTGGGAAAGGGAACTGATACACTTACTGGAAATTTCAATTTTCTGTATAGTTATCGTTGGGACTGCTATAGCGGTGAAATATCCGCTATAGAGGAACCGCTATCGCGGAATGACCAACCACTATAGTGGAGGTCAACGAGGCAAAAGCCTCACCCTATTTTCCCCTATTATTTATTCATTCCCGGGGCATCTAAAGGCAACGGTTGCATTATGGTCTATCATGTGAAATGAGAAAATCGACTATAGAATTTATATAGCATGCATATAAGGTAATTTGCATGAATACTTAGCATCCGTGCGCGACCAAAGGAAAGGATAGATATGGTAGCCCGGGGGATTGGTAAAAAAACTATGACTGACCATTGGTGGGAATAGTCACCTATGTGGAGTATGGAAATATGACCCGTGATTGATCGAGTGGTGTTGGACACTGCTCATAGACTATGTGATGAGGTGATTATTGACTGGTTTATTGTTGATGACCCTTAGTGGTAGGGTCGATTGAAGGAGCGGGGTTATTAAATGGGTTTCTTTAGCATTATTGTGTCTCTTGTGACCATGATAATACCAGTGTTACTGCTTGTTACGTGGTGAGCGTGTTCTCGCCATAACATTGGTTAGGGTGTAAGTGCCCGGGTAGAATATCTCCCTCCTAAGACGAGGGTTGATGAAAATCTCAAGGTAGGGTGAGCCCAATGAAATCCTCATTATAGCATGGTCTAGAGATATGTGGTGTCTCGGGCCATAGTATTGATAGGGGTAAGGTGACAGGATGATATGTGAAGGGCATAGTACCCCGTAGGAAGCTTTCAGAATAGAGTTCGGGCTAGTAGAACTCCGGGTATAGTGGGAAGGGGATCGCCATGGTGGGATCTAGTCCCCTTGGCAGGAAAAAAACTATGTTGTTCGTTAGTTGAGTTTCTTTGGCTCCGGTGTTTCAGCGAGGCCTCAGATTTCTTGGGCATTCGGGGAGGGGTAATCTAGTTGCCTTGTGTGGCTCGAAGGAAGGAATTCCTTGATAGAGAGGAAGTGAGCTAAATTTTGGGTTGAGTTAGGTATACCAAGGGATTAGGAAGTTTCAGTGGTTTGCGTAAGGTTATATTTACGCTATCATGATAGAGCATTAAGATCGAGGGATGAGCTTTTCCTTTCCCTCCACTGTAGAGATAGTTCAGGGATGAATGATGGGTAAATTAGTATCCGTTGTAACGATCGGGTTTGACATTATGAGTAAACCATTCGTGCCAAGTTTTGGGTTAGAAAAATTCCGGGTTTGGGAGTTATAGCGAGGTATGGTCTCGGTCGGCTTTATAGAGAGGTATGGTCTAGGACAATCCAGGTAAGGATTGATTTAAATGTCTTGTTTTGAGCTAGTTTTCCTTGTAGCTAAGTCATAGAGGTGTCCAAGGGACTTTTCAGAATTGAATTCGGGTAAGCAAAACTCTCAGAATCGAGGTTGACGTGAAGGGGTTGTTCTGGAATATCGAGAAAATAAGTGTGTTGTAAAATGGCCAAAACTGGGAGATTTTCGGACATTCTATCCATGACTAGCTCAATCGTCCGCGATAGCGACCTACGCTATAGCGATGGAAAATACCGCTATAGCGGTTGTCAAGACGGTCAACACCGCTTAAGACCGCTATAGCGGGAGTTGTCCTCTATAGAGATACCTCTATAGCGAAGCAGGGACCGCTATAGCGGAGCGACGGGATTAGAAAAACCAAGAAGATGGGCTTTTAATTTCATTCTCTTCCCTTCAGCCCCAAGAACAGATAGGAGTTATTCCAAAAACCCTCCTAGGCTGTTCCAAGGATTGGGAGCCATGGGGAGGAGGGATTCCAGCGAAAGGGATGGAAAACCACGAATTCGGGTCTACAGGACCGCTAGGAATGCCTCCACAGAGCCAGAAACGCATGGTTGCAGCTGCTTGGCGTCCAGGTAGGCTAGGTTTTCATGAGTAGTCAGACCTATTTACTTTCCATACTTTTGTATAGTGAAACGGAGAATCCATGTTTTAGGCCTCCGGGCACGGAGTCTGGGGATTCGGGTTTGGTTATGTATGTGCTAGGAATTGGTTAGATTTGAGGTGTGGGTTATTGATAATTATTTAGGGCTGTTTATGTTGTCTTGGTGTGCTAAAAATGACAGACTCAAGGACTGGGATGTCAGGAAGGTTCGGGGAATTGGGAATTGCAAAGACAACTAGGTGGGTATGAAATGGGGAAACTCCTAGGTGAGGTTTCGAGAATGCGAGAGGCATGTTAAGAAATCATTGTTGCTAAGGGCTAGGGGTGAAAACTCGTATTGTTGTTATCTATGTATGTACCGGATTAATGGGGTGGTTAAATTATGTTAAAAGGGGAAACTGTTCATTATGTGTAAACAAGGGTAAGTGTGTTTAGTCTTCGGACAAATGTCAAGGTTCAACTATATACCCAGAATAAGGGTAGGTGATGGCTTACGATTTCTATGAATGTTGTATATTTTTGTACTCATATCTAAGTGATTGTATGAATTACATTGCTTAGGGAAGTTGTGTAGAATGTCTAAGGTTTCAGTTTTAAAGTCTGTGATTTGAACGGTATTTGCTTATTGGTTTACAAGTTGTTTGTTCATGCATTTTACTGTGGATTATTGACATTCGGTTGGCTTGGGTACCACGCCTGGTATAGGTATAATATTCGGTTGGCTCGGGTACCACTCCTGGTACAGGTATAACAAATGATTGGCATAGGTATCACGCCTGGTACAGGTTACTATTTGGTTCGCTCGGGTACCATGCCTGGTACGGATTTATGTTACTGCATCATCGCATTGATATTGTTGCATTGCATTGATATTGTTGCATTTCATTGATTGTTATTGGTTCCGTGAGGGAACCAGGCTATTTTTTATTGAATTGTGATATTCGATGGTGGTCCTTGAGTGACCGGGAATCCTGATGTGTCTATTGAGTTTGGTCTTGGAGTAGGTCGGCTTGTTATATCATGTTAATTAGTAGGTCTTGGTGTAGACCGGGTTGTCATGTTATTAGTTAGTCTTGGTGTAGGTCAGGTTGTTATGTCATGTTAATTAGTAGGTCTTGGTGTAGACCGGGTTGTCATGTTATTAGTTGGTCTTAGTGTAGGTCGGGTTGTTATATCATGTTATGAGATTGGTCTTGATGTAGGCCGGGTTATTATATCATGTTAATTAGTAGGTCTTGGTGTAGACCGGGTTATGATGTTAATTAATAGTTGGTCTTGGTGTAGACCAGGTTGTCATGTTAACACCTAGATATGTTAGGGGGAAATCGGGTGGGTCCGGACTATGTAAGAGAGGTTATGAGTTCAAAATTTATTTTCATTAAGTGTACTAATGACGGTCAAGGTTTATTTGTGATTAATGAGGTAAGGATGGGTCTTGGGGTAGATCGGGTACCCAGTTGAACACTTAGGTGTGGTTAGAGGATCCTTTGAGTGTCTGGGTTTCGGGATTCGAAAGGGATTTAGATATAACTATGTTGTTGTCATTGCATGTGTCAATGGTTGCTAGATGATTTCCATGTGATTGGTCAATTGGGAGTACGACGGAAAGTCTGGGGTTGTAGTGGTTGGTTTTTATAACTGGGATGGTAAGTTGTCCGAGAGGTCCGGAAAGGGCCATACACTGGTTAGTAATACTACAGGTATAAGTGGTTTGTTTGGGCTTTTAGCCGGGTTAAGTCTGAATATTTAGTCAAGGTAGTTGACTGGGGTAAAGGTTAAAGGTGACTTGGGAAGTCTACATGTCAAGGTGACTTGGAAAGTCTACGTGTCAAGGTGACTTGGGAAGTCTAGGTGACAAGGTGACTTGGGAAGTCTAGGTGACAAGGTGACTTGGGAAGTCCTAGATGTCAGGGTCAAGGTTAAAGGTGAAGGAGGGAGCTATAATGTTTATTTCATGTTTTCCCTATTTTCTTATATGATGGTAGAAATGGACTCGGGTTGACTGATCGTGCCTACTAGTACATGTGTTTGTACTGACTCTACTCTTGCTATACCTTTTTGGTATAGTCTGGTTGCAGGGTTGGTGATGTTTCACAGGTTCAGGATTGCGGTGATCTTCCAGCAACTCCTACTTCCTTCTATGGTGGAAGTTGTGTCCATTTTATGTTATAAGCTCATCTTGTAGAAGCTCTTGTACCTGCTTAGACTAGGTTCTGGGGAGGTTATTTCATATTGTAAATGTTTTCTACAAATTCTTTAAGTGGTTTATTTTTCTAAACTATTTGTAAAAAGGATTTCTCATGTATTTAAGGGACTTATTTAATGGTTTATTTTCTTTTCCGCATTGCCTGTTGGTTCGGGTGGTAAGGGTTCTCCTATCTAGATAGATTAGAGTAGGTGCCCGCACATCCTGGTAGTTGGGTCGTGACAGATAAATAGAGTTAGTAGTAAATTGAGTCAGCACTTTTATATCCATGTAATATTAAGTCGGCCACATGTAAACACATGTTAGATAAATAGTATTAGAAATAGGCTGAGTCGGCACTTTCAAGTCTATTTAAGACCTTTGCTTTGTATGAAGGAGGGCATTCAGAAACTTAGACACTCACTTCCATATTGCCCATTCTTTCCCTCTATGTACTCAATCTTCCCCTCAACTCAATAAAAATCTTTCTTGTAAGTAATTTCTCTTTCTCTACTGTTGTTTTAATTTGTTTTAAAAATAAAACTTTTGTAGTATTTTTTGGTTCTTTTTAATTTTCTTAACTGTTCTTTTACCTATTTAATTTCCTAGTGTTCTTTTGATAATATTTTCAAATAATTTCTACGATCCGTTCTATGGTATCAGATCCATAGTTGGCTGGGAGGGGTATGAGTATGAGTAGCTAAATCTTTATACTATCCTAGAGCCAGTCGAAATTATGTTGCTCTTGAAATAATAATTTCATTGTGTAGTCTTTGTTGTTACTCTTCATCCACTTTCTTAGTTTTATTCTATAAGTTGGGTAGCCATTTAATCGTTGTCTAGACGTTGGCAAGCCTTTATTTTCTGTTGGATTAGCTCTAGATCTATCTTGTGTTAGAGACGGACCCAGATGGTGTTCCCGTCGTCAAACCGTCGTCAAACCTAAAGGAATAAGATAAAGGAATGTCAAGAAGATTACCAAGAAATACTACGCAAAAAATTAATTATTAGGGAGTAACATCTAAAGTAGATATTGGTTCCAGGAGAGTACTACAAAACCCCATTTTTACCCCATATTTTATTCAACTTTTATGCTTACACATTCATTCACAAGAAAAATAAAATATTATAATAAGAGAAAATGGCTTCATTTGACATTATAAAGCAGTGTAAAAAGTATCGAACAGAGGTATTAAAGAATCTTAATTATTATAAAAGATTAGTACCTGTAGAAACATTAGATAAATATTCTAGAGAAGTAACTAGTAAGTTAATCGTCGATAAATTAAATGAATCATATGATAAACTATATTATGGTAGCCTTAATTTATCAATTCAAAGAAGACAATTAGACGATATACTAATTATTTAGTCAGAATTATCAGCACAATTTTAATGGATGCTCCAATAAATCAAAACATAATAAATAGGGTTAATATTTCTGATACCGCTACTAAGAGAGCAAAAATCGAAAGTGACCTACAAAATTGGAATATTCCTAGAGAACATTTTAAAAAGGTTTATAAAACTGTACATTTTGATTTTATAAAAAAATATAATATTAAAACTTTCGAATTTACGGTTGCTATTGTAATGGACCCTTCTGGTCATGTACGCATTTTCTCCTTTCTTGTACCATTAGAAGTAACCTGTAGCTTGCCCCAAGTCATTTATGGCTTGTCGGGACCGGTAGTTCGGTGCCCGGGCCTTGTGTTTGCTCTTTATGTCCGTTCCTTGTTTTAGAGCTTCAACTTTGGAAATCGTTGACTTCAGTCAACATTCTTGGTAATATAAAAGAATTAAACCAAGGTTCTAGGTCAAAGGAATCCCTTACACAAAAGTTTGAGTTAAAGAAATGCCTCGTGTAACACCTCGCCCATTTGGAAGGTTTAAATTAACCCGTACCTTTGGGGTAAGACTAATAGTGTCTAATATACTAAGAAGGATGTGTTATGAGGTATTATAATTGCAAAATGGTCGTATGATAAGTTTTGAAGTCAAGCAAGTTGCGAAACAAAAGTCGGAAAAAGTTATTGTAAATTCCTTTAAGGAATTCTTTTTAAATTTGGGTTAAATGTCTTGGGGTGTTTCTCCCAATCTATAAAGAATTATTGGGCCCCAAATATACCAAATCTAATTTCTATAAGTCTAGTTTCCAACGCACTAAACGGTTTGTCCATACGACTTCAGAATAGAGAGATATTCACATTTTCGTAAGATTGCACAAGCAGGCACGTCAAGGTGGGGACCCCATTCCAAGTCGGTTTAGCTTTATAAAAGCAGATTTCCCTTCGTTTTTGATAACGCTCAAACTACACCTCAAATTAACGAGGCGTAAGCGATCGTAGTCAAGTAAAGAACCCAACAAGGTTGGGGTCGAATCCCACAGAGAATATGGTGAAGATCAAGCCTTTAGTGAATTTAGTAACTCGTAGTCAATTGTTTCCGATAAATAAAAGGGGGGGTTTTGTGAACAAATCGTAAACAAAAGCAACAATAATGTAAGAGAATAATCAGTAAGAGAGAATGAACTAGGAACGTGTTCACCATGGCTTTTGTAACAATGTCGATTCTAGGCTTAACCGGGTTCTTTCTATATGCTTGTCACGATGTGATTGCGTCAATTGTATCGTCTAAACGTCTCTCGACCAAATAAACAAATTTCCTTTTATCTTCTTTCGATCTCAAAAAGATGTGCTTTTTAGCTCTCAATCCTAACATCAAGTAGACTAATCCAGTTACGGCATTAATCTTTAAGACGAGAGTTGGTAGTCTCGAATCCTTGTCGTTAATCAAGTTTTCCCGGTTTTAACTTCTTTACTCAAGCAAATTAAACCTAGGCATGTTCTAATGTTTGCAACCACTAGAAAACGTGACATAAAGTATGATTAACAACGTGACAATACATATATCGAACCCAACGCTACCCGGAATCTATATTGCTACGTTTGCCATGGCTCCCACAACCCTAGTTGCGGGAGTTTTAGTTACTCATGCTTGAAGATGAAAAGAAGAAAGTCATGTTCATAAAATAATAAAGAAACGAGATCCTTACAATATATTGAGGACAATCTTCAAGTATCCAAGGACAAAAGAAACCAAGAACTCAAGAACGAATCAAGAACACGAATGTTAATTCAAGAAACGTGTTCTTGCTCCCAAAAACTAACTAAAAACGTGTTTAAACTAATGGGTGAATAATAATAACATAAACCTAACATAGGGTATTTATAGGAGTAGTAGAAACCAAATCCAAAACGGGCTAGGAATCCCCAAAACGCGGGTCGCCGACCAGTGCTACTGCCTTAGCGTGACGGCCAGGCTTGACGGACCGTCAGGGCAGTGACGGACCGTCGCCTGGGCCGTCACTGCTTGGCAGCAACACTGCCTTAAGTTGACGGTCCCAGTGACGGGTCGTCAGCCTTGTGACTGGCCGTCACTCAGGCCGTCACTCTTAGGCAGAATGTTGTTTTTCGCGTATTTTCTTCCGTTTCCGTGTTTGCTTCCATTTCCTACAAATACAACATAAAAACATCAAAAACAACAATGGTTGCTTGAAAACGTACGATTGTTCTTAGTAAAAAGGAGTCGAAAGTGACGTAAATTAGCGTCACATCAACACCCCCAACTTAAAACGTTCGCTTGTCCTCAAGCAACATGACATAAAACAATAATACGACTCAACTAAGAACACAAACTCATGTCTATAGCAACTCATGGTCATTCAAACTTATTCAATTAAATCAAGCTCCCTCGTAGCACACGTATGTATGAAACACTAACTTGCAAGGATCCAAACATGTCATTCCGTTATGATAGAACATTATGCATACACACGCGCAGCTATCCTAACAATCAATAGACAATACAGACATCTTGGTGCCCTCACCACAAAGAAATCCCACACACAAGATTTGGGACTAGGTAAGCGCTCACACTCACAAATGATTTCAAACAATGCACATGCGATACCATAGGCTTGCCCTTACTATTCTATTTCGGTTCTTCAGAAAGCTACTCAGGATCACTACAGGACTTGTTTAGACTTGTAATGAGGCTTCGGGTGCAGGTAGGATACATTTAGGGGTTAGTGACTAAGCCTTCCTTGGAACCATTTACATCTCATCACCACGTAACTTCACTTTATCCATCCTTATTCACCTTTTTATTTCCTTGATTCTAGATACAGGTGCGGCCTCTTGACAATTCTTTTTGTTTCTTTTTCGATCTTTTTCATCTTTCTTTATTTTTTTCTTTTCTTTTCTTAGGCGCACACCCGGATTTTCATTCTATTCAAAAACCAACCGTCTCCATCATCTTTTTCTTATCATTCACCTCTATAGTAGCCACCCTCAACTTAGGCTGATTGCCTGAGTTGAGGTGCACGATGTCCAAGGAAGGACCAGGGCCAAAATAGGGATTTAAAGTTAAACAGGAATGGTGACAGGTTATTGAAAGAACAAGGTCAATTATGGCTCAAACAGGGATCAAAGGGACTATTTGCATTTGGACGGTCTTATAGGTTAAGTGGACTGCACAAAAAAGGGCCTGTGATCCTTTCCTAAGCAACCAAACTTCAAACTTAACAAAATAGACCGGGCAAGTTCTAGATGCATGCACAGAGTAAGAATTTATGACAATAATCTCACACGCTCTTGGCACCAAGAAACTATATTGCTACCAACTATCAAACAACCGCTCGGCTTAAGCATACTCATTCTACTCATAATCACACAATGACATACAACGATCCAGACAGTCAATCGTTTCAACATAAGCTCAAAACCAGAAAATTTTTCAAGGGGCCTCGTTTTTAGACAAGAACAACGCATGCTTGCTATAGACACTAAAAAAAGAATTTAAAACAACAACCTAAACATGCCGGTTCTACTAGATAGCACACCGGAGGGAAAAGAAATCGGCAACAAAAACCCTCGGTGGTGACTCACAGGTTTCCCAACACCCTCAACTTAGACTCATGCATTGTCCCCAATGCATAGATATGAAAGCTAAAAACTGTGAGAATAAAGGAATACCTGTGAAGTCGATATGACTCAAATTCCGGAATGATGTTGGAGACCGCCAGGGTCTCCAAAACAAGAGAACTCGACGGAGTACGTGTGTGCGCCAACCTCATGTTGCGCTCCAACTTCCTCTTTTATTTGCTCCGCCGCTAGTCGTGACCGCTTCTTCGCTCTTTCCTTGTAGATTCTCTTGCGGTGTTTTCGTTTCCTTGAGCTATTTACACCGCTCTCCGCAACATGCTTCTCTTTTCGCGGCATCCTTCTCACAACAGCTAGCGTCTCGACCAAACACTTCTCCTCAATGTGCACATCCGCAGGAGCTTCCTCAATAGCATTGATGACCGCGACCACCCTCATGTCACTTGGTTGCTTCATCAATTTGGACACATCGAACTTGACCAATTCATTGTTCAATCGGAAGGTCAGCTCGTTTTTCTCCATGTCAACCAACACTCTCGCCGTAGCTAACAATGGTCGTCCCAAGATTATGGGAACTTCGAAGTCCACTTCGCAATCCAAAATTACAAAGTCAGCTGGGAAGATAAGCTTACCGATCTTAACTAGCACATCAGACAAGATCCCTACGGGTCGCTTTACCGAACGGTCAGCCATCATCACTCTCATGGACGTTGGTTTAGGAGCTCCCAAACCCAATTTGTTATACACTGCTAGCGGCATCAAATTTATACTAGCACCAAGGTCACACATAGCTCTCCCGAAGTTGAGCTTCCCGATAGTACATGGAACTGTGAACGCACCTGGATCATCCTTCTTTTCAACTAACGACCTTGAAGAGATAGCGCTGCAGTGATGGAGGTTGTCTTCCGGTTCAAAACTCACCGTCCTCTTCTTTGTAATCAAGTCCTTCATGAACTTGGCATAACCGGGCATTTGTTCCAGCGCTTCCACCAATGGTATGTTTATTGAAATCTCTTTCAACATGTTCATGAAGTTCAGGAACTTACCATCGTCAGCTTTCTTCTTTAAACGCTGTGGGAACGGAGGTGGTGGTCGAGGCATCATAGTTGGAAGCTTTTCAGCTTCCTTGCGTTTCTCCGCGGGCTTTGGAGTTTCCTCCTCTACCGCCTCTTCATCATCCGCAGTATCACCTTGAGTCTGAATTACCGGATGTGATTCCGGTAACATTTTTCCGCTTCTTGTGGTGATCGCCATACAGCTTGCATCATTCTTCGGATGAGTGGTGTCGCTCGGCAAAGTACCTATTTTCCTTGGGTTTAGAGATGTCGAGATGTGACCCACTTGCTGCTCTAGTTGCTTGATCGCGGTTGAGTGTGACTCCACTACCAGACTCAATGTTGATAGCTCATTCCGCATTGCCTTTACCCCAGAGTCAGTCGATTCCACCTTAAGCAACATCTTTGCCATCATGTTCTCAAGTTTGGACGTCTCAGCCTCGCTGCCAGCTTTATCCCGATTACCAGGTGGTATATACAACCCACCTCTATCGGTGTTGTTCCTCCAGTTTCCTTGGTCGCGCTCTTTGTAACCACTTTTCTCATAGTGGTTGTCTCGCTGATAATTCCGACCTTGGTTTCCCTGGCCATTGGCCTGGAAACCCCCCAAGTAATTCGCTTCCTCAGTCTCTATACCTTGGGAACCCACAGCTTGTACCTTCTCTATACTTCCTGACGTCAAGTGCCTTGTCAGGAGATCCAACTGTGTTTTCAGGTGCGCCATGTCTTGGTCGCGCTCCTCCTCTTTCCTTCGCTGCTCTGCTGACATGCCAACTGTATAGGTGCTAGCTGCAACCTCTGAATCCCGTGTGTGCCAGGCTCTGTTGGTCTTGGTGAGCCTGTCCAAAATAGTTGTGGCGTCGGCAAAAGTGCAACCCATAAACGCTCCACCTGCTGCGTTGTCCAATGTTGGCTTGGTAGCCGAATTTAGTGCCCTGTAGAATGTCTGCATCAAGAATTCGTTGTTCAGCTGATGGTTGGGGCACTGTGTCAGCTTCTTCTTAAATCGCAACCAAGTCTCGTGCAGTGCTTCGTGAGGTTGCTGCCTGAAATTACTAATCTCATCCCTCAACTGTATCATCCGAGAGGGAGGAAAGAACCTTTCTAGGAAAGCTCCTCTCAACTCGCCCCACGTTGCAATAGAGTCGGGGGTCAGCTCCGTTAACCACAATGCTGCCTCATCAGACAGAGACAACGGAAATAATCTGAGCCTGATCGCTGTCTGACTCACGCCCGACAGCTCAAACGATTTGCAGATCCCCACGAAATTCATCAAGTGCTGGTTTGGATTGTCACCAGCAACACCGCGGAACACTCCTCTCAAGTTCAACAGTTGGATCATCGTGCTAGTGATGTTGAACTTGGCTCCGGGCGGTAGCGGTGGAACAATAATGGCGCCCGTAGCGCCAACTCCATCTAAATCAAGATCCTCATCATTCCGTACCACATCATCCTGTAGACCACCAGCATTCAAATTTTGTTGGGCCTGCAGTTCTGCAGCGATCCTTGCTGCGTCTAATTGTGCGGCCATATTCCGCCTCAGTGTTCTCGCAAGTTCGGGGTCGTAAGGTACAATTTGTTCCCCCGAACCTCGGGTACTTGGCATGCACAACCTGTACCCTGTTCAAAAACAAAAACAACAAACAAAAAATAAAAGCAGGAAATTATGACTAAAAGTCAACTAAACACACCAGACTTAATCAAAAACCGTATTCCCCGGCAACGGCGCCACTTTTTGATAAACGCTCAAACTACACCTCAATTTAAGAAGCGTAAGCAATCGTTGTCAAATATATAACCCAACAAGGTTGGGGTCGAATCCCACAGAGAATATGGTGATGATTAAGACTTTAGTGAAGTAGATGACTAGTCGTCAATAGTTTCCAGTAAATAGGGGGGGGTTTGTGATCAACGTGAACAAAAGCAACAATTATGTAAGAGAAATAATCAGTAGGAGAGAATGAACTAGGGAAGTGTTCACCATGGCGTTGTAACAACGTCGATTCTAGGCTCAACCGGGTTCTTTCTATATGCTTGTCACGATGTGATTGCGTCAATTGTATCGTCTAAACGTCTCTCGACCAAATAAACAAATTTCCTTTTATCTTCTTTCGATCTCAAAAAGATGTGCTTTTTAGCTCTCAATCCTAACATCAAGTAGACTAATCCAGTTACAGCAGTAATCTTTAAGACGAGAGTTGGTAGTCTCGAATCCTTGTCGTTAATCAAGTTTTCCCGGTTTTAACTTCTTTACTCAAGCAAATTAAACCTAGGCATGTTCTAATGTTTGCAACCACTAGAAAACGTGACATAAAGTATGATTAACAACGTGACAATTCATATATCGAACCCAACGCTACCCGGAATCTATATTGCTACGTTTGCCATGGCTCCCACAACCCTAGTTGCGGGAGTTTTAGTTACTCATGCTTGAAGATGAAAAGAAGAAAGTCATGTTCATAAAATAATAAAGAAACGAGATCCTTACAATATATTGAGGACAATCTTCAAGTATCCAAGGACAAAAGAAACCAAGAACTCAAGAACGAATCAAGAACATGAATGTTAATTCAAGAAACGTGTTCTTGCTCCCAAAAACTAACTAAAAACGTGTTTAAACTAATGGGTGAATAATCCTTAACATAAACCTAACATAGGGTATTTATAGGAGGAGTAGAAACCAAATCCAAAACGGGCTAGGAATCCCCAAAACGCGGGTTGCCGTCTGACGCTACTGCCTTAACTTGACGGCCAGGCTGACGGACCGTCAAGGCAGTGATGGACCGTCGCCTGGACCGTCACCTTAAGGCAGTGGTACTGTTTCCTTTGCTGCCTTGGTGCGACGGTGGGGGTGACGGACCGTCACATCCTTGACGGGCCGTCACCTTGGTCGTCATCCTTAGGCAGTACGTTGCTTCCACTTGACGGTCCATGTGACGGACCGTCACATGTGTGACGGGCCGTCACTCAGGCCGTCACTCTTAGGCAGAATGTCGTTTTTCTCGTATTTTCTTCCGTTTCCGTGTTTGTTCCCATTTCCTACAAATACAACATAAAAACATCAAAAACAACAACGGTTGCTTGAAAACGTACGATTGTTCTTAGTAAAAAGGAGTCGAAAGTGACGTAATTTGGCGTCACATCACGTACGATAGAAAAGAAACACAAACATGTATGAATATATATATAGATATATGAAAATGTGTTAAGTCTGAAGTAATCTGAAATACTCAAAATTTGATTATAGTCTATGTCTGAAAGCCTCTAACTGAAGTGAGTTGCTGGGAAAAGCCCCCAGCTAACTCTAAAAGTCTGAAACTGAATTAGCAATAATGAAATAATTGAATCTAACTATCATTCTCGGATCTACAAGGACTCACCACTGGGCTGCTGGGTAAGAACTGGAAGTTGAGCTAAGCACGGTCTGGATGCTGAGCGCCTGAACCTACATCACGAAATGATGTAGCATAAAATATGCGTCAGTACTTTGGATGTACTGAGCATGCAGGATATATAACCAAAGTTGTAAGACATGTATACTGATAGAGAAGTATATACTGAAAACATGAACTGAAGAATAATTGTATGCAATGACCAAGTAACTGAATATGAATATCATAACATGCTGATCTAAACTGAATAACTGAATACATGGTCAATGCAATGCTAAGTCTGACTGTGGGAGCTACTATTAACTGACATACCCCAAGCTGAGCTGGCTATGGGGCCAACTTGTAACCCTGGGTAGAAGGGTGTTCGTACCTTTCCAAGGGTACAAACTAATATGACATGGATCCACTAAACTAACGTCCACAAGGGACAAGGGTAACCAACCTAAAGCTGACAGCTGACCCCTTTCTGACCTACGGTGGCGCCGTAGTTCTGGGACTCAGGGACTGCTACTAAAGGTCTTAGCCTAAAGCTGACAACAGAGCCTTCATCCCTCCGTCCGCTCGGTATTAAGCCTACTCCCACCTGAATGTATAAGCAATAAATGCAACTGATGTTCTTGATAGCTCAAATACTGGTAATCATATGAGAATGCAATAATAATACTGAAACTGATAGCATTCTAATCCTGAAGCATAACTGACTGAATTATCTGATTACCAAGTATAGATCGTGAGTACTGAAATCAACACATGATAGGGTTACTGAGTTCTGTACATATAGTTATCATAGGTTCCTAAGAAAACATGTAAATAATATCATACAAGTAATGGAAAATAAATTGCACTGATTTGATGAAAATTAGGAACCCTAGGTCTAAAGAACTAGTTGAAAATTGGAGAACTAAACTGAGTCTAGGGACTCAATGGGTGAAAGGAACCCACTGATGAAATCCCACATACCTGGAATAAGATTCTATAGTTGAACCTTTGGATTTGGGGCTGAGCTTGAAGAAAACCCTTTTTGCTTGTTCTTGAGAGGAAACGTTTCTTTTCTTGTTTGAAACTGCTAAGTGTCGATTTAGTTTAGGAGTAATGAGGGGAAAAGAGAAAAACCCCTTTAATTACTCCCAAAAAGACTTAGGATCGAAGTTAAAAAAATTGGGAAAAGGCCGGAATGTCCCCAACTTGAAACAGAAATTATAGAAAATCCCTCGCCAGACAGGCCGCCCAACGGGCGTCGGACCTGAGATGGCCCATCGGCCTGGGCATAAGAATAGGGCAGACTGGGCTGGCCCTTTAGACAGTCCCCACAATGGCTACAATGGCATGTCGCATCCATGACAACCATAGTGACAGCCCATCGGGGCTGAGAAGACTTGGGATGGGGTGTTGGCAGTTTTCCACGGGCTTCCCCATGGACCGTTGGACCTCTGAGTCCTGTGGGGACCCTCGTATGGCTAGAGTTGGCTGACAGAGCCTCTGGGCTCTTCCCACGAGGACCTTGATGGGCCATCGTGTCCACGACGCTCATCGGTTAGCCTGTGGGGATTGATTGATAGATGAATGTTTTTAGAGTTTTTCTGAGTTTTGGGTTTTAAATGTTGGTCTGAATTCTGGGGTATTACAATATCCTCCCCTTGGGATCATTCATCCTCGAATGAAGAGTAACTGAGCTGAGTTTGGAGGGAAAGAGTTGTAATCCCTACTAATTGAATACTAGAAGCTGATATCTGACTAAGTCTAGTTCTAAGTAGATGAAAGCATGCTGAAAATACTGGAATTTCTAGGAAAACATGATATCGAGATTGGCATGCATAAGAGGAATCTGAGGGATTGGAGAGGAACTATTACCTCAAGCTGAAACTGGGTCGGAAGGAAAGAGGTGAGGATACTTGGCCATCATGGCTGCTTCTGCTTCCCAAGTAGCTCATTTAACTCACTGGTTCCTCCACAAAACTTTCACTGAAGTGACTTCCTTATTTCTCAACCTACATACCTGACGGTCAAGACTTTCAACTGGAACATCCTCATAGGTGAGGCTATCCTTCACAACCACACTTTCTAAGGGCACAATCGATGTTGGATCGCCAATACACTACTTCAATAATAAAATATGGAAGACTGGATGAACCGCTGCTAATTTTGCTGGCAACTCTAACTCATAAGGCACATTACCAATCCTTTTCAAGATTCTATAAGGACCTACATATTTGGGACTGAGCTTCCCTTTCTTGCCAAATCTCATCACATCCTTCATGGGTGACACCTTCAGGAAGACCTAATCATCGATCTCAAACTCTAAGTCCCTTCTCCTCACATCTGCATAGGACTTCTGACAACTCTGATCTGTCTTTAGCGTCTCTCTAATAAGATGAACTTTCTCCATGGCCTCATGAACCGAATCCTGCCAATCAAGGCTGCTTCACCTACTTCAAACCAACCAACTAGTGACCTGCATCTACGCCCATAAAGTGCCTCATATGAGGCCATATGAATACTGGAATGGAAGCTGTTATTATAGGCTAACTCTATGAGAGGTAGGTGATCATCCCAACTACCCTTAAAATCGATCACGTAAGCTCTCAACATATCCTCTAAGGTCTGAATGGTGCGCTCTGCCTGACCATCCGTCTGTAGATGAAATATTGTGTTGAGATTTACCTACGTACCAAGACCTTTCTAAAAAGACTTCCAGAAGTGAGATGCAAACTGAATACCCCTATTTGAGATGATAGACAAGGGAACCCATGCAACCTGACCATCTCGCTGATGTAGAGTCTGACATACTCCTCTGCTGAATCTGTAGTCTTAATTGCTAGAAAATGGGTTGATTTGGTCATTCTGTCCACAATCACCCAAATGGAGTCGTGCTGTCTGCGAGTACGAGGTAAACCCGTAATGAAATCCATGTTGATCACTTCTCACTTCCAAGTAGGAATGCTAATATCCTGAGTCACACCTCCTAGTTTTTGATGTTCTGCTTTTACCTGCTGACAGTTAGGACACGTTGCTACAAAATCTGTAATGTCCCTTTTCATGTCGTTCCACCAATAAACTTCTTGTAGATCATGGTAAATCTTAGTGGCACCGAGATGAATAGAATATCTGGAATTATGGGCTTCTGTGAGGATCTTCTGTCTCAACTCTCCCATATTAGGAACACATAAATGACCTTGGTAATAAAGCACACCATCTCCCTCTTGGGAGAAGACCTCTATTCTTTGCTGATGAACTGCACCTTTCAACTGGAGCAATATGGGATCACTGTCTTGCTTCTCTTTCACTTCAGCTACCAACGAATATTCTGACCCATTCTAGACTATCACACCACCATTTATCGTGTCCATGAGGCAAACTCCTAAGTGAGAAAGCCTATGAACATCCTTTACTACTTCCTTCTTCTCTTCCTCAATATGTGACACAGTACCTATGGACAGTCTACTGAGGGCATCAACCACTACATTGGCCTTACCCGGATGGTAGAGCACATTCATATCATAATCTTTGAGGAACTCAAGCCACCTTCTCTGATGAAGATTCAACTCTTTCTGGGTGAACACATACTGGAGGCTCTTATGGTCTTTGAACACATCTACATGAACACCATGTAAGTAGTGTCTCCAAATCTTTAGGGTGAATACAACTGCTGCAAGCTCAAGGTCATGAGTTGGATAATTCTTCTCATGAATCTTAAGTTGTCTGGATGCATAAGCTATGACCTTACCACACTGCATCAAAACATAACCCAAGCCGACTCTGGACGCATCACAATACACCACAAAATCGTCCATACCCTCTGGCAGAGTTAGAATGGGAGTTGTAGTCAACCTGGTCTTCAACTCTAGGAAACTCTTCTCACACTCATCTGACCACTGATACTTAACCTTTTTTTAAGTCAACTTGGTCAATTGGGCAGCTATGGAGGAAAATCTCTCAACAAACCTCCTATAATAACTGGCCAAACTCAAGAAACTTTTGATGCCTGTCGAAGAGGTGGGTCTGGGCCAGTTCTTTACTGCCTCAATCTTTTGAGAATCAACTCGGATTACCTCACTAGACACCACATGACCAAGGAAAGAAATTGACTTCAACCAGAATTCACACTTGCTAAACTTGGCGAACAACTGACGATCTTTGAGAGTTTGCAACACCACTCTCAAATGGTCTGCATGCTCTTCCTTGCTGCGAGAATATATGAGTATATCATCGATGAAGATGATGGCGAATAAGTCTATGTACTGCTTGAACACTCTGTTCATCAAGTCCATGAAATCTGCAGGAGCATTCATTAATCCAAATGACATGACTACGAATTCGTAATGACCATATCAAGTTCTGAAGGTTATCTTCAGAATGTCACAATTTCTGACTCTGAGCTGATGATAGCCTGATCTGAGATCTATCTTAGAGAAGCAACTAGCACCGTGAAGTTGGTCAAACAAGTCATTAATCATGGGAATGCGGTACTTATTTTTTATTGTAACCTTGTTTAACTAACGGTAGTTGATGCACATCCTGAGAGAACTGTCTTACTTATACACGAATAATACTGGAGCACCCCATGAAGAGATGTTGGGTCTGATGAAGCCTTTATCTAGAAGGTCTTTCAACTATTCTTTCAATTCCTTAAGCTCAGCTGGAGCCATCCTGTAAGGAGGAATTGAGATAGGTTGGGTATCTGGAAGGAGATCTATTCCGAAGTCGATTTTCTTTCAGGAGGAACTCCGGGAAGATCTTCTGAAAATACTTCTGGGAATTCATTCACTATAGGGACTGACTTAAGAGTTGGGGTCTCAGAGTTTGAATCCTTAACCTGAACAAGATGATATATATACCCTTTGGAAATTATTTTTCTAGTCTTAAGGTAAGAGATGAATCGACCTACAGGCACTGAGGTACCGCCCTTCCATTCTAAGACTGGCTCATTTGGAAACTGAAACTGAATGATCCAAGTTCTGCAATCAACTAAGGCATAATAGGAAAGTAACCAATCCATGCCTAGAATAACATCGAAGTCAGTCATTTCTAACTCTACAAGATTGGATGAGGTGACTTTCTGGGAAACCATGACAGGGCAATTTCTGTAAACCCGTCTAGCTATAACTGGGTCACCAACAGGAGTAGAGACTGAGAAGGGTTCTGGGAGGATTTCTAGAGTAACATCAAAGTTCACTACTATATAAGGAGTTACAAAGAAGAGGGTAGCCTCTGGGTCTAACAAAGCATAAACATCTAAATGGAAGACTCGTAACGTACCCGTGACCACATCGGGAGAATCCTCTTGGTCCTATTGTGTCTGAAGGGCATATAACCTGTTTTGGTGCTGACTACCACCTGTACTAGATGATGCACCCTGTTGAGTGGGGTGACCCCCTGGAGCTACTGTAGAACTAGCCTGATTCTGAGTACGAGCATCCTTGCCTTTCTGAGAAGCTGCTGGACAATCCCTCATTCTGTGGCCTGGCTTGCCACACCCAAAACAATTCCCACTACCTGCCATACACTCATCTTGGTGGTTCTTACCACACTTTTTATAAGTTGGATGGGTGCGCCCTCCAGTGATACAACCTTGGGACTTAGAGCCTGGAACCCTATCCCATCGATCCTGCCTGAACTTAGGCACTGGAGCACTACCTTGGGACTTAGAGCCTAGCACCCTATACCATTGATCCCCTCTTTTTGATTTTCTCCTCCTCGATCTTCTAAGCTTAAGTAACCAATCTAGAGATGTACATCTCCTTCACCAGCATAGCAGTCTTTCACTCCTTAACCACATCATCGAATACTCCCGATAAAAACTTACTCATGCGGGTTCTGGAGTCAGCTACTATTATCGGAGCATACTTAGACAACAAAGTAAATTTGAGTGCGTACTCCTGCACACTCATATATTCTGCTTTAGATTGATGAACTCTTGGACCTTGGCTTCCCTGAGTTCAAGTGGGAAAAACCTGTCTAAAAATGCAGTCTTGAAGTGGTTCCAAGTCACTGGACCTGCATTAGCACAACGAGATTCCTTTCATTGCTGGTACCAAGTATAAGCCATTCCCTTCAGCTGGTAGGCAGCTAATCTGCACCTTTGATTGGAGTGACACCCATAATATCTGTTACCTTCTGAATGTCATGAAGAAACTCTTGTGGATCCTCTTCGAACTTAGACCCATGAAACTCTGGAGGGTTTATCCGAGTGAAGTCTCGGATTCTTGCTGCGATAGTGTTTGGTTTTGGTAGAGCTAGTGCCATAGCCTGCTAGTGGACTTAAGTGGTCATGGCTTGGTCAAACACTTGAAATGCAGCCTTGAATTCAGCATGAGTAACTTGCTCATTCAAAGGGCTTACCGAAGCTTCTGGTGCCGGCTGATTCCTCGTGTTGGCTCTTCTAGGAGGCATATTTTGAAATGCATAGAGCACGAGTTAGAAAGAGATTAAATAGAGTTCATACTTTATAGCATGAGCTGGAAAAGAATGAAGTGAAGTTTTTCCTAATGACATCTCAAAGCTTCTCCCCATTAAGTGTGGCATGCTTCACACCCATGAAGAAGACTCTACTCGACGCGGCTTTCAGACACCCTAGAACACTTGAACCTGATGCTCTGATACCAAGTTTGTCATGCCTCAAAGCTACCCCCTGGACGTAACACGGTGCTTAGTGTCACAAGTGACCCCAAGCTAACCCATGGCCTGGCATGTCTAGATAATTTCTGATAAAAGTTCAACTGTGCAGAAAACTGAAGCATTTTAATACGTGAGATGGGAAAGAAACCCAAATATGTTTGAATATATATATAGATATATGAAAACATGTTAAGTCTGAAAGTAATCTGAAATACTCAAAAGCTGATTCTAGTCTATGTCCGAAAGCCTCTAACTGAAGTGAGTTACTAGGACAAACCCCCAGCTAACTCTAAATGTCTGAAATTAAATTAGCAATACTAAAATAATCAAATCTAACTATCATCCTCGAATCTACGAGGACTCACCACTGGGCTGTTGAATAAGAACTAGAAGTCAAGCTAAGCGCAGTCTGGATGCTGAGCGCCTGAACCTACATCATAAAATGATGTAGCACAAAATACGCATCAGTACTTCGGATGTACTGAGCATGCAAGATATATAACCAAAGTTGTAAGACATAAATAATGATAGAAAAGTATATACTGAAAACATGAACTGAAGAATAATTGTATGCAATGACCACATAACTGAACATGAATATCATAACATGTTGATCTGAACTGAATAACTGAATACATGGTCAATGCAATGTTGAGTCTGATTGTGGGAGCTACTATTAACCGACATACCCCAAGCTGAGCTGGCTATGGGGCCAACCTGTAATCCTGGGTGGAAAGGTGTTCATACCTTGCCAAGGGTACAAACTAATCTGACGTGGATCCACTAAACTGATGTCCATTGTCCACAAGGGACAAGGGTAACCAGCCTAAAGCTGATAGCAGACCCCTTTCTGACCTATGGTGGCGCCATAGTTTTGGGACTTAGGGACGGTTACTAAAGGTCTCAGCCTAAAGCTGATAGCAGAGCCTTCATCCCTTCGTCCGCTCGGTACTAAGCCTACTCCCAACTGAATGTATAAGCAATAAATGCAACTGATATGCTGGATAGCTCAAATACTGATAATCATTTGAGAATGCAATAATAATACTGAAACTGATAGCATTCTAATCCTGAAGCATAACTGACTGAATTATCTGATTACCAAGTATAGATCGTGAGTACTGAAATCAACACATGCTGGGGTTACTGAGTTCTGTACATATAGTTATCCTAGGTTCCTAAGAAAATATGTAAACAATATCATACAAGCAATGGAATCTGAATTGAACTGATTTGATGAAAATTAGGAACCCTAGGTCTGAAGAACTAGTTGAAAACTGGAGAACTAAACTGAGTCTAAGGACTCAATAGGCGAAAGGAACCCACTGATGAAATCCCACATACCTGAAAGAAGATGGTTGAACCTTAGGATTTGGGGCTGAGCTTGAAGAAAACCCTCTTTGCTTGCTCTTGAGAGGAAATATTTATTTTCTTGTTTGAAACTGCTAAGTGTCGATTTAGTTTAGGAGTAATGAGGGAAAAAGAGTAAAAACCCTTTAATTACTCTCAAAATGACTTGGTATCAAAGTTAAAAGAATTGAGAAAAGACCAGAATGCCCCCAACTTGAAACAGAAATTGCAAAAAATCCCTCGCTGGACGGGCTGCCCGACGGGCGTCGAACCTGAGATGGCCCATCAGCCAGGGCATTGGAATAGGACGAACTGGGTTAGCCCTATGAACATTCCCCACGATGGCTCCCACAACACATCACATCCACGACGTCCATGATGATAGCCCGTCGCGGCTGAGAAGACTTGGGATGGGGCACTGGCGGTTTTCCATGGGCTACCCCATGGCATGTTGGACATCAGACGCTCATAGGGCCCCTCGTGTGGTTGGAGTTGGCTGACAGAGCCTCTGGGCTCTTCCCACAGGGACCTCAATAGGCCGTCGTGTCTATGATGCCCATGGGTCAGCCCGTGGGGCTTGACTGACAGATGAATTTTTTTTGAGTTTTTCTGAGTTCTGGGTTTTAAATGCTGGTCTAAATTTTGGGGTGTTATAGTGGCACCATGCAACCAAACAACTTCTCGAATATATAACTTGGATAACTTCTCTGTGTTATAAGTCACCTAAATTATTGTAAAATGTGCAAACTTATTCAACCGGTCAATAATAACCCACATGGAGTCAAACTTACCCAAGGTCTTTGGAAGACCAACCACAAAGTCCATCGCTATCCTTTCCCACTTCCATTCAGAAATAGGCATCCTCTGAAGTGTTCCTCTAGTTCTCTGGTGTTCATACTTTACTTGCTGATAATTCGAACACTGAGCAACAAACTCTATAATATATCGCTTCACGGGTAACACATACACGCCCCTTAATCCTTAAGACACCCTTATCATCGATCATGGCATCATTGGCCGCTCCTCACAAGACTTTCTCACGAATCTTGCTCAACTTGGCATCCTCAAACTGTCTGGACTTAATCTGCTCTAGAAATGATGATCTTGCCTCTACACAGGCCAATATACCACCATATTTGGACACCTCAAGTTTCATAAAATTGTTAGCCAGATTTGAACCTCTCTAGCCAGTGGATGCTTCATAGCCTCCAAATAAAGTAGGCTACCAAAACTCTCGGACTTCCTACTCAGTGCATCAGCCACCACATTGGCCTTACCCAAATAGTATAAATAATAACATCATAATCCTTGAGCAACTACAACCATCTCCTCTACCTCAAGTTAATATCTCTCTGAGTAAACACATATTGCAAAATGTGATGATTAATAAATGCCTCACAACGGACACCATAGAGATAGTGCCTCCAAATCTTTAAAAAAAATACCATTGCTTCCAACTCCAAGTCATGCATAGGATAGTTCTTTTCATGCACCTTCAGTTGTCTAAAATTATACACAACGGCCTTCTTATACTGCATCAAAAAAGGACCCAAACCAGAATTTGAAGAATCACAATAAACTGCAAAATACTTACCCTCGACAGGCAATGCTACAATTACCCTTCTACTCAAGCCTAGACATACCAGGCATAGCTACTAACAATATTAGCATGACAGTCTAAAGTCGCATGATACAGAGACAACTAACTCATCCCTAGAATGACATCAAAGCCAACCATCTCAAGAACCACAAAGTCTACCCAGGTTTTATACCCATGAACATTGCAATACACAAATGGTAGACTCTATCTACAATCACTGAATAACCAATATGAGTGGAAACATGAATGGGAACATCAAGAAAATTACATATCATATCCAGAATCACGGCAAGGTATGTAGGCACATAAGAGAAAGTAGAACCAAGATCAAATAACACTAGACCAAATTGAGACAATACCAGAACTATACTTGTGACTACTACAACAAAGGCTCTTACCTCTAGTGAAGGAATCTGAGAACCCTGATACTACCTAGGCTATCTAATGGGAGGACAATCCCTCCTAAAATGCCCAGTCTTATCACATGAAAAACAATGCCTATGAGCCTAAATCTGACAAGAAGTGTCTGAATGGGTAGGATAGACTCTAAGTCCTGAGGGACCAATCAACCACTCACGAGAATCCTGATCCATACAATTATGTTCTATTGTCACTACATAGTCTTTAAGGATTCACGCATGTGTGCTCCTCATGCCTGCTAACAAACTCCTCCCTAAACTCTCGAGCAAACTAATCCCATGAGAAAGGAGGTGACCCAATTGGCCTACCCTCAACAACGACCCTCTACACTCTCTGGATGGCCTATACAACTGGAAAGAAGTGAAACCCACTCCATTAGATCCTACCAATCCCAATGCATGCAGCCTTTCAGGTAACTAACCAAAAACCCATAAGCATCAACATTGGGATCCCTATTGAATTGCGAGGGATCCATCCTCATGAACTCCTCAAACCTCCTATAATCCTTCCACTAACATAGAGGGCAAAGTCACTAGGTGTGAAGAAATACCCTATAACAACACACCAACACTGGGAGAATCTGTAGAGGTGACAAACTGTGTATCTATAATCTGAAGCCTTAAAGTAGTTGTCACAACCCAATTTACGGTAATTCGTGCAGACACTTACTCGATAAGAGAAACCCTTATTACCCAAAATCATTAATGCGGAAGTCTTTTAAGAAGTTCAATATAATAATATCCAAGAGAAAGTCCTTAAACATAAATTCCAATAACTTGAAAACATACAATTGTTATTGAAAGCAGTAAATACAATCTTTTCCAAGACCTGGTCTAGACCTATACAAGAGCTTTTATTTAGGAGCATGATAATAGAAAATATAACACAACTTTTGATTGTGGATTAGAATAAGAAAGTTGCTGACGTGGACTCTTTACTTCAAGCAAGGACATTCAGTCATCCTGTCACATACCTACACCCAAAAAGGATCTAGAAAGTGTGTATCAGTACATCACATGTACTGGTAGGTATCATCGGCCAACTAAGATTAAATCATGCAATACACATACAGAAATCACAAACGACAGATAAATCACATATCACAGTTTGCACAAGGGTAATTAGAAAGTACGCGTGTAACACCACACCTCTCTCGGCCTTTCATTATATTCCATAATATACTCATTTCACTACAAGCCTGCAAGGTTAGAGTTAGCCTTCTAAGTACCAATTTTACCTTCACAATAGTTTCTAAGCTATCCATTTTACTCACCAATGTACCCAGAGTTGCATAAGCTATCACCCCAATTCACATGTAACATTAGCCATTCATTAACTCTTAATTAATTACCGCTAACTATGATGTTTTCACCTATGTCCCAAGTTTAGCCAGCAAGAAGACATAAAGATTCACATAACTTAATTATTCAGAATATGAAGTCAATTTCAGGGCTCAATTAACCCAACAATCATAGGGATCTAATCGTCCAAAAACCCAGCAATCACCCACTACAATCATACAACAACCATTATTTAGTCATGGACAATGAGGGTCACCAAACACAGACATATGGATGTCAAATAATAAAGACATATAATTGCCATATCAGACATATAAAGTCATCTAAGAACTCTACACATATAAATAGTCACATCTCACAATATGGATCTTGTCCATGCCGATATTCCAAACCAAAATAATCACTTATCTGGATCTCGTCAGTCTTAAGACATTCATATCACAACTCACTACACTCAGCTCATCTCAAATATTGTTCTAACTCATATATCAATAATAGTAATTGTAAGTATATACACACATGCTAAAGGAACTTATTTCTATCCAACTAGACATGACCTGCAGAGAATGCACCAAGGTCCATGTACCGTACCAATTTATGGTACCCAATCCATTATAATAATATGAAAGTCAATATATGTACCGGCTTATGGTACCCACATCATAATAATATTATCAAAGTCAGTAGTTGTACCGGCATGGTACCCGCTTCATAATAATAATGTCACTATTAATATATATACTAGCGTAGTACTCGACCCCTCAAATAATATAAACCTATGGTTTCAAGTCTCTATCTCTCAGGATATAACACAGTGCACTAGTCACACATACATTTCTCATTATAAGTTCTTTAATCATTTTCAAAGTACACTGCTTATTCATTCAAGTATTAACATGATCATAATCACTAATTCAAATATGTCCGAAGATCAATCACAAGTTATTCAATTCAAAATTATACAAGCACTAAATGAAGTCTCAACCCAATTAAATCTACAATCAGTCATATTGATTAAATATCAATGTTATCCAAACAAGAACCATTTTAACTTCCGTTATTAGGTGCGAAGGTAAATTATTCATATAGTTATCATAAATCCTGGTTACCACATCATTATCCATCTATCAACAATCTATTCACATTTCACATATAAGTAGCACTTAGTTCATTTACCTCTAGTTATAATCGTATTCAGACATTAATTATATTATCCTCTTATCCAAACTCACAATAGAAGGCCACTTTGTACCACTATTAAAGAACATGAAACATTACATATCAATTGATCACACCAACAAGAATTTACACAGGGAAGGTTTATCATTTCAAAATCATCTTCCTAGCCCAGCATAATAAGATCCCAGTTTCTACAACCACCGTACGCATGTCATCTATTACCCATTATCCATCCTAACTAAGGATTCATCCACCAATAACATATACAAGCATATCATGACATATACATTTTTTATTCTCAATTATTCAAGTACAATCCATCCAGTCTCCATGTCCAAAGGCTTAATCATACTATCATCGACAATTTCTACATAGTATTACGATAATAAATCAAAGTCTTACTACTTATTTAAAACCATAACCTACCTTGATGTCAAGCTGTTGCTATACTGCACGCAACCTTTCTCTTTGATATCATTTCAGGAATCTAGAGGGAGAAGTGGTGAGGAGGAGAGGGGAACAACATCATTTTGAGAGTCTTTCCTCTTTTTTCTTGTTGTTCTAGGGTTGGAATAAACCTGGGACATTCTTAGGAAAAGGTCTCCTTTTGAAAAAAAAACTGGGAGCTAAAATATTAACTCCCATGGTTTTGCCTTGCAAGGTTCGCTGTAGCAGAAGCTTTTTCATTGTGGCGAGGCCAAGACCGCTACAGTGGTCCATCATTGGTCAGTCCCACTTTTTTATTCTAATTTAAGTGCTTTATTAAATTCAAAAGTAATCATTCCCAAGTAATTTAATATCATGAAAATTTTAATTTTTTCATTTTACTGTGAGATTTTTAATAACGATAAAATAGGTCATTACATTAGATATCAATTTATCAATCATTCATCCCTGAATGGGCCCGGAAGGCGTAGAGCAAAGGACTAAAATTTCAAACAAGGTTACTTCATTTCTGCATTCACCTAATTTTCATGAACCACTTTTACTCGTTTCCTCTTTATTGAGGTCTTTCAAAACAGCGGAGATGGATCAAATATTACACACGAATCAGATTACCTTACTCATGAATTCCCCAACTCGGGAAAGAAGCTACTTATGCAGGTTCTTACAAGTATTTAAGATGCCTGAAAAAACTAAAACCAACCATCGGTACGTGAAATCAATGAAGAGAATCATGGAATAACGCCAAGCTGTTGCAGCGAGATGAGTCTTACTACAGCGAGCATGGTACAGTGGGAAACAAACCGCTGCAGCAAGAATCGAGACAGATTAAGGGGAGAAAAAGGATCCATTTCATAACTTTGCAAAAACCAACTTTCTACATTCACTTTGGAATTCTCTCTACCAACAATACTCTCTTCGTTAATTTCTAAGGTAAATCTTCTCATATTACTTTATTTCATTGCACACTAAGTCTATATTGCATCATTTTATGCCTATTTCACTAGATTTGAACCAGAAATGGGGGTTTTGGGGTATGGGTTGGTGTTGCCCTTGTAGCAAAGAATTTCTGAAGCATGACCATTAGATTTACATTATTAACTTGTTTACATCCCCCTCTGTATTAGTTCCACAGAGTTCGTGGTTTATTGAACTTGAAAATAAAGTAGAGTAGAAGAAATTTTTTTGAAAATTTTCAAACACTTGGCTCATTTTTGGGGATTTTATCATCATCAAAATGAGATTTATGAGTTATGTAACTCGCTATGAGAAAATTTGATAAAACAAGAAAATCTGCAAAATTACCATTTTTGGGCATTAGGTTAGCTAGGGACAATGACCTCACTTCAGTGAGACTCACCTTCGTTATGGCAACTTTGCTATAGTGGACAGGTCTCGCTACGGCAGAAAGGTATCTGCTGCAGTGAAGGCGCTGAAGCAGAATGTTGGCAGAGTATTGAAAACTTTTCAAACGTAATTTGCTTCCGCTCTCTTGCTTTCAATTCCTATTCCTTGTTATAACTCCAAATATCAATTAACACCATTATTTTTCTTTCCACAGGGATCACTATAATGGACGCAAATGGCAAAGAGGGTTACAAAAGGTTTGCAAACGCATAAAGTTAGAGGTGATATATTGAGCAGAGGTTCAGGGGGTTTACGCTAGAAAGGGGTTTTTTGGGTTTTACTCCGGCGAGGGGTTCTTTGAGGCTAGAGATAGAGGAGAAGGCGCTCGAATTCTACAACCAGTTGCGAGACATAGGGTGTTTGCCATTGGTAGAGACACCTATAGATGCCAATGAGGGTTGGGTAAGGGAGTTCTACTCTCATCTCCCCACTGTCAACTAGAATGTCCCAAACCCCATCATATACATTTAGGGTGAGCATATCAGAATTTTAGCTACGAAGATCAACCAGGCCCTGGGGTTGCCATATCCCCCAGAGACTGAACAAGAGGTAAGGAAAGAGGTTGATGACGGGCAATGATTAGTGAACACACTCATGGTAGAGGACAAGAGGGCCTCGACCACCTGGGTCTTCTATCACACGGAAATTACGAGCACTAACTTCTCTCTGGATGCTTAAAGGTTCCTAAATTTAGTTTCTATGAGGGTCTTCCCTTCCGAGAATATGACTAATCACCCATGTCAAGGCACCGATAGTTGCTTGCTTACTTTACAAGGTGCCAGTAAATATAGAGGTGCAGATAGTGGAAGAGTGGAAGCGCTTTGCGGTGCAGAGTCCGAAGGATCTGCCCTCCCCTTCCTTGATCACCATGTTATGCCAGTGGGCAGAGGTGCCCAATGAGCTCGAGGATCACATGCTCTCCCCCAACAAGCCCTTCGACCCATTGAGGGTGAAAGGTATCCTCAGACGCAGCAAGAAGAAACAGAAGATGGGTCAGAGTGATGTAGTAGTAGCAGTAAGGCGGTGATGGAGTTGGGACTGGTTCTACACTGGTGATGGTTACCTTGGTGCAGCTAAGAGCGAATATGGCTGCTCTGAGGACGATGTTGGAGGGAATGCCACAAACCCCCCCCCCCCCACTAGAGACGGTGCCTCCTATAGCGCCCAAACCATCGAGTAAAGAAGGTCCTTCAAACCCCCATGGTACCTTCGAGCCCTTGACACAAGTCCATGTTGACTTTCAGAGGGAGATGGATGTGGAGAAAAGGAAAGGACAAGCACGGGATAAGATGCTGGAGCGAATGTGGAAGAGAATCAAGTCCCTTAATAGGAACATAACTCCAAACAAAAAAGTTCTCAAGGTTGTAGACACGTGATTTTTGATCCTTCCCGAGTAGTAACCCATTTTTAGCTTTAAATATTTAATTTAAGTCTAATCTTTATTTTAATTTTTTTTCTTTCATCTTAAGTAGATTTAATTTGAAAAATTGTGAAGAAAGATTTCAAAAAAGAAAGTTACATTTTAGGATAAGTATTTTTTTTTCTCTTCAAATAAAAAAGAAAATGTCTAAAAAAATATGTTCTCTTTTAATTTAAATTTTTATAAATAAATTAGTAACTTTAATATTTTCTTAATTACATTTTATTTTAGTATTGCTATTTAATTTATATTATATTTTTATTAGTCCTAAATAGTTAACTAATCTTTATATTATATTTTATATATGTTCAAAAAAAAATTACTAATACTAAAACCCCTACCCCTACTCACCTGCACACCCGCAATTCCCTACTCCCCACTCCCTCACATTACCCCTTAATCTGTTGCGCACACACAATGCACAAACACACACGACACACAACACAAAAATACACACCCCACATTTTCTTGCTCTCTAATTCACTCACCTTGCACACACTCACACCCTATATATACTTACATACACACGGAAAATGAGATGAGAGAAGGCAGCAAAGAAAAGAGAACACAATTGGAAAAAAAAGAGAAGAAAAGAAAAGTCAATTTGAGAGAGACAGAACATAGAGTAAAAAAAACAAACATAAGAGACGAGAGGAAACAAAAGAAAAAACCACAAGAAATCGGAGAGAAAAAATAGAGAAAAAAACAAAGAGTATCTTTTGAAGGTTTGTGGGTTGAAGTTCGAATTTTGGTCCCCGTTTTGAGATTTTGGTAGCGACGTTCTTGCTTCTATTTTCATTTTGTTTATCACACAGGTTCTTACTTAGTTCCTTTCTATTTTTATTTTTTTTAAGTTTTATTGTGAATCAAAGCATGAAAAAAGTTATGTAAATATTTTCACATATTATTTAGTATTTAGACGTCAAAAATGATAAAGTTAGGTTCAAAGGAATTATTGTCATTTCTATGTTATTGAAGAAAAATGAGATCTTTTCCCTAGCAATCAGTCACTGTTTAGTAGGACTAGAATGGAATTGAATTATTTGTATGTTTAATTTTGAAATTAGCTTTAAGGGTAATTATTATCAAAAGATGTCGCATCTTAGAATTAGTTTAGATTTATTTTACTTGATTTCCTTTATAATATCAATTTGTTGTAATTCTCATAGTTAATTTGTTGATTGGATCACATACTAAAGGAGCTTGGAATTATGATTTACGTTGTTTTAGCAAAAGAATTTGTTTCTGGCAAAATTAATAAGACTTGAGCTTGAACATATTTTTAGGGTAATCAAGTCAAAAATATTTCTTAGGGCCTAGACAAATTTTTAAAGCCTAATCAATTAACTAAGGTGAGCTAGAGTGAGATGGGTTGCGAATTTATTCAATACCCATTGTAACCAATAAAAGAAAAGAGGGGAAAAATCAATTGTAAGGGAGCGAGACGAGTTGCGGATTATCTCAAAACTCGTCGCAAAAATTGAAAGAAAAGAGCAAAAAAGGGACAAGTTAATTGCCCCAATTCAGTAGAATAAATGCTCCAAACGATAAGCTCTAGCGAGAGCCGAATAATATATCATCTTGGCCTAGGTCAAAACTCTGCATCTTGGATAAGGACATGTAAAAATAAATGGCAAGGTCGCAACTTTGCATCTTGACCCAAATTCTCTTAAAAATAATAAATGTCACGACCCAAACCGTCGTAAGTGGCACCCACCCAATCCCTGGATGAGCGAACCCTTAGCCTAGACTAACAGCCTAAAACCAGCAAACAGAAAAAAAAACTAGCAATTCAAATAAGCAAAAGTAATTTCATTGAAATAAAACTGCGAAAATCCCCCCTAGAATCTGAAAGTCATCGTACCAAAATGCTACCAAATCTAGAGTGCGGGATGCAACCCCAAAAATAATAATGAAATAGTCTAAGCCCGAAACAAGTGGACTACAACTCAGTAGATAGACACCAAGGCAACTTGATCGAACAACTCACTCTTGATATCTTGAACAGTCAAGCCTACAAGTGAGGTCGTGCATCAACCGCCGAAAGATTTTCTGTAGTCACAAAAAAATAAGCAAGTGCAGTATCAGTACACAACCACCGTGTACTAGTAGGATCATCAGCCAGTTTCCAGATAAAGATTGTATGAATAATACAACAAATTAAGTAAAGGTACAGAAAGACACATAATCTAGTCCACAGATAATCCTAGACTATAAGTCTCCCCTTAACTTGACCCTATAGGCCATCCCATTTTATACGAAAATAATGTAAATAACCACCTCTTTTAGATTTATATATCCCGGACCCACCCTGGGATCCCTTATAACGACACCTAAGTGTTAACCATTCATCTCGGTCTACACCGAGACCAAATCAACCAAATAAATAGGATTCCCAGCCCTTCAAGGGCCATAAGCAGATATCACAACTCAATAACACAACTGGTCCACTCATGGAACTATTAACAAGCAACACAATGCAACAATATCAATGCAATAATACAGTAAAGTATACCCGTACCAGGCGTGGTACCCGAGCCAACCGTTAGTATTACCGTACTAGGCGTGGTACCCGAGCCAATCATTACAATAATGAACAATCAACTTGTAAAACCAACAAGCAAAATACACAGTTCAATATACCAGACTGATAATATGACTATTAGACATTCCTAATCATCTCCTAAGCAATGTATCTCATACAGTTACTTAGATAAGAGTACAAAACACACACAAAGCATACATGAATCAAACCATCACCTACCTCAAAATTATCCAAGCTCTACTCAACCGGAGCTTTTCCTTTTCCCAAAGTTTTTGCCGGTTCTTGGTCTAAAACAATATATAATAACCAAGAATTAATCCTTATGGCCTATAATTTACCCAGATTACGCAAAATCCTAAACTCCAGGCCATCCATGATCATTCCACCCTCTTCCTCGTCTTTCTTACTGTTAATTCATCTAGTTCTACCATTTTATGGATAAAATTAGGAAATTAAGGTCACATGATCATAAAAAAGTAAATTTAACAATACCCAAGAACTTCCACCCCTAGAATCCTCATTTTTCCCCGGATTCTATCATTCCTAAGTCATTCCAAACCTCTCCCCAAGTCCACCCCTAACAATTCTATTGCATAGGAAAAGTAATACGGAGTCTGGGGAGTAAAAACTTTACCTTAGGAAAGAAAAGCGATAAAGAATGGGGGAGAAATGCCTGAAATCGTCCTAGTTCTTTTCCCAAATGACTTGTAGAAAACTGAACTATTTTGGGGAAGTTTCTGCATTAAGTCTCATCCCGCTCCGCTATAGCGGTGGGCTTCTGCTATGGTAGTACCGCCGTAGCGGAGTCAACCTCTATGGCGGAAGTTGACTGCCTTGACTTCCGCTATAGCGGGATTTTCATCCGCTATAGCGGAGGTCGCTATGGTGGAGCTGTGGTGCTCGTCACGGACAGAATGTCGAGAATTCTCTAAAATTGGTCCATTTTACAACACACTTGCTTGCCCCGATGATCTGAAACAACCCCTTCACGTCAACCTCAATTTCAAGAGTTCTACTTACCCAAATTCAATTCCGAAAAGTCCTTCGGACTCCTTTATATCTTGGCTACATGGAAAACTAGCTCAAATCAAGACATCTCACGTAATCCTAACCAGGATTTCCCTATACTATACCTCGCTCCAAATTCGGCCGAGGCGAGCCTAGCCCAGAATTTCAAACTCCCAAACTCGAAGTTTTCTAACCCTAAAACTTGGCACGAATGGATTATCCGTAACGATGGATCCGGTCATTACAATAAATCTATGGTTCAATTAAAATAATTAGACTCAATCTTTAGGTGTCATACGTAAGTCGAGGTTGCATTCATGCATCTTGATCGGCGTATGTCAAAGTTGAAGTCGCAACCTTGCGTCTTAGCCAAGACCAATAAAATTTTAACATTGTCAAAGCATACCATAGGCATAATTAATATTCAAGATTAATTTAAGTCAAGTATAAGCTGATAAAAGTGACTGTGCTACAACCACGGAACTCGAGGGGTGCCTCATACCTTTTACTCGATCGACAAAATTCCTTATCCGGTCTTCTATTTTCACAGACCAAAATTAAAGAGTCATTTCCTTTTGATTAGGGATTCAAAAAGGTGACTTGGAACACCATTAAAAATTAATTCCAAATGGCGACTCTGAACAGATAAATAAAATAATTTCAATTCAATATCGTCACTCTAATTGGAAAACCCATCGAAAAAGGAGTGTGACATCTCTGGCCACTCCGCTAGGGTCTTTAAGAATTCAAGCTTTAATATATTTACTTTTGCTTGACTTTTATTATTTTCTTTCATATTATATTTATGTTGGCCTAGTGTGATACTTTCCTGATCATTTATCGATTTGATATTGTTGAACTGTATTATAAATTATCTTCTCTCGTGCACCTCCTCTGAGTCTTCAATAATATCATCTAGAGAATTGCAACTGTGCACCCTATTTTATCAAGATAAATCCACGTGGATCTCGATCTCTGGTGAAGGATTTATAATACACATGTCTAGGACGGGGAGCACCCACGCACAAAGTCCGAAAAGTGTTGTTACTAGCAAGTTGCTACTCCCTGACTCGAGTTATTCGCTCATTTTACAGCTAGTCTAGATACCTTTCTCCACTAGGTTTAACCTTAGAAGAACCGGAATACAGACATGATTTCTCTGTAGGCTTCGCTTTATTTGCATCATGTGCATTTGACTTAGTGGGACTTGGCACAGGGGCCGAATCCGTCTAGGACAGGTACCCTCTTTTGAAACCAACATGTGCATTCTATTTGCTATTTATAATATTATACGAAAGGCTTGACAATTGTTGACCGGCTTTAGCATAAGTAGAAATACAAAAGAGAGTGAATTGTTCCTCTAGTTTTATGTATGTGATTCCTTAAACTCCAAATTTTCCTGGGTCTTAATTTTTCAAAAAAAAAATATTTTACATTTTTCTTAGCAAAAATCACCAAAAAGGAATTTTTAGGTTCTCTCGTAAAGTTCTTAAAAAAATCCAAAAGATTATTTTTTCATACCATATTTACAAAACTAAAAAAAAGTTTCATTTTTTGACAAGGTTCAAAAGGTTTTTCAATTGTCCAATCTGGACGAACTACGCACACCTGATTCTCATTTCGGTGAGATATGTAGGCAACCCTCCTCAGATTCGGTAATCTTTATAAAAAAATTAAGGCCTCCGTTTGATTTCACCTTAGGCCACTAATATGCTTGAGCCGCCCTTGAGTGCACTAACAAAGAAATATGACAAAACAAGAAGGTGAAAACTGTGAAGAAAAAAAAAATAAAAAAAAAACTCTAAAAGGAGAAAAAATCAAAAAATAATGAAAAAAAAGCACCAAAGCAAATGAAGATCAAGTGCAAAAATAAAAATTATTGAGCGCATAGTGCAATGCTTAAGGAGAAAATAGTCACTCTATCCGAAATAATATCCTACCTATCTCCAAACCTATATTACAAGTCAATGACAAGTCCTACTTGATTCTATTCTAAGTGTTCTCACATTAGTGGATATTTACATGAGGGCCTAGCGTATGGTATCTCAGTTGCATGCATTGAACATCTTTCTGAGTGTGAGTGATTTTTAAAGCGTCCTAAGATCTAAACGCTTCTAGTCCAAGGGCTAGTGGTGCCTTGAGCAGCTCTTAGTTCCGTTTGCCGGCCCCACGGCTTATTTCATCTTTTATGTGTGAGTGAACTAAGATTTTATTTGTGGTAAGGGCACTTGAAATATGAGCATAAAAATAATTTTAAACTCTTGATTGGAGCAAGGGAAATATATCTTGTTAATACTTAAGTATATTTGAGGTACCATTTGAAACTATAGGAATTACTTCTAAATTGACTCCGAATTTATCTGAAAGTTATTAATGGTATCACATGCATAATACTAATTGCTGGTATCAATTGAATTCAAGACATGTTCAACCAATGAATTGATTTTCCTCTACTCATTCTCCAACATTTCTTTTGTAAAAAATACTCTTAAAAAAAATGTGTTTCTGTATGAACTATATTTGACCTGATTTTTGCAATAGCGGGATATGTAGGCAGTCCTATAATGGAGTTCGGTCTCTTCAAATAAAAAATTTTACATCCAAAAAAAAAAATTAACATCAAAATTCCCAAACGACATCCAATCTTCCATCAAAAATTGAGCTGGCAAAGTCGTGAACCTTCTAGAGAGCACAGGTGTCGTTCTATCCGCTTTTTCAGTGGGAAAATGGTACGATTTCATACCAAATCTTTGCTGTGAAGGTTTATCCATTTAGAGATTTCAAATTTCTCGTAAGGATTAATAGATTAAAAAAAAAGTTTCTAGATATCAATACAGGGGCAATTTATTTTTTATTTTTTATTCTCTCTAATGCTTTCACAGAGAACAAACACCCTAGTGATAATTTGAGGGAACAAACACTTTATTTATTTTTTGCAAAGGGAACAAATACCCCAATTGTATTTTAACTTTAGAGAACAAACACTCTATTGACCCTAGTTGCATTTTAGAGAATAAAGACCCTAGTTGCATTTTGACCTTAGAGAACAAACACCCTAGTGATATTTTAGGGAATAAACACCCTAGTTACATTTTGACCTTAGAGAACAAATATCCTATTAGTATTTTAGGGAATAAACTCCCTATCTTTTTGAGCAAAGGGAACAAGCACCCTAGTTACATTTTGACCTCAGAGAACAAACACCCTAGTTGCATTTTGATCATAGAGAACAAACACCATATTTACATATCAATCTTGCATTTTTTATTTTTGGAACAACTAATTCGCATTCATATCAAAAATTTGAAAATTTATTTTCTCAAACTGGGGCAAAAATATATATATATATATTTTTTTTTTGTTATTTGTCTTTGATGATTTAGTTTAGCACGAACCTCTTGAAAAATGGGAGTAGCGGGATTCTCCTAAAAAATGAGATTTCTTTTAGTAGCAGGACCCTTCTGAAAAATGGGACTAGCAGGACCCTCCTGAAAAATGAGACTAGAAGGACCCTCCTGAAAAATAGAATTTAGTGTAGTAGGACCCTCCTGGATAATGAAATTCAGCATAACAGGATCCTTCTGAAAAATAAAATTTATTTTTAGTAGCAGGACCCTCCTAAAAAATGGGACTAGCAGGACCTTCCTAGACAACGAAATTTACTTTAATAGCACGACCCTCCTGAATAATGGGATTCATTTTAGTAGCAGGACCCTCCTGAAAAATGGGTGGAAAATGAGATTTAGCAGGACCCTCCTGAATAATGGGATTCATTTTAGTAGCAGGACCCTCCTGAAAAATGGGACTAGCAGGACCCTCCTGAAAAATGAGATTTAGTTATATTTCATTTTCTCCTAGGATAAGTGCTTCCTAGTCTGAGACAATTATTTTTATTTTCTCCTAGGATAAGTGATTTCTAGTATGAGACAGTTATTTTTATTTTCTCTTAGGATAAACACTTTCTAGCCTGAGACAGTTATTTTTATTTTTCTCCTAGGATAAAAACTTTCTAGTCTGAGACTGTTATTTTTTTATTTTCTCCTAGGATAAGTACTTTCTAATCTGAGATAGTTATTTTTATTTTCTCCTAGGATAAACACTTCTTAATCTGAGACAGTTATTTTCTTTTTCTCCTAGGATAAACACTTCATAATCTGAGACAGTTATTTCTAATTTTCTCCTAGGATAAACACATCTTAGTCTGAGTTTTATTTTTCACATTTGCTAATAACTCACAAAAAATATTTCTGTGAAAACTGAGGCAAAATTTTTTTGTTTGTTTTTTTTGTTTATGATGGCTTGCAGGTTTTCCCTAGCAAAGCATGGCCTTGAGGTCCAAGAACAAAGTTTTAACTCATTTCAGAATGCTCAATCTCAATGATAGTCGGAGTCAATTGTTCAAATGCATGTAACAGTCCCGCATCGTGAGATTCGTTCTTTTTCAACTACTGCTCAAGAAGCAAGTATCCAAGAATACTCTACAAGCTGTCATTTAGAAAAGTGTCTATGACTCCGTCCAAGTTTCAAGTTCAAGTCTCAAATCTTAATTTCAAGATCAAACTTTAAGATCAAGGTACCCATCAGAAGAGGGTGAGGTGACAACTAAAGGTCCAAAGCGAAGATCTAAAGAAAGACTCAAGACATGTAGAGTAGATAAGATTAAGATCTTGTATTTTTCTTTCTTTTTTATTGTATTTTTTTTATTTTTATGATGCAAGAACAAGAGCTACAAACGGAAAACTCGACGGGACCTTACTCGGACTCTCCAACTCATCATTATGTCTCCTTGAACTACACGTTACCTGATTCTCTTATACCTCGGGATATGTAGGTTGTCCAAAACCAGGGCTCGATCACATCTTTTTCTTTATTTCTTCTTCCTTTCTAATAACGGTCGGGTCAAAACTAATGTTGTTGTCTATTTTTTTTGTCTGAAAACTCTTCGTCTTTTGAGTCAAAGAGGGGTAAACTGTAGACACGTGATTTTTAACCCTTCCCGAATAGTAATCCATTTTTAGCTTTAAATATTTAATTTAAGTCTAATATTTATTATAATTTTTTATTCTCTTCCATCTTTAGTAGATTTAATTTGAAAAATTGTGAAGAAAGATTTCAAAAAAGAAAGTTACATTTTAGGATAAGTTTTATTTTTTTAATCTTCAAATAAAAAAGAAAATGTCTAAAAAATATGTTCTCTTTTAATTTAATTTTTTGTAAATAAATTAGTAACTTTAATATTTTCTTAATTACATTTTATTTTAGTATTACTATTTAATTTATTTTATATTTTTATTAGTCCTAAATAGTTAACTAATCTTTATATTATATTTTATATATGTTCAAAAAAATAAATTACTAATCCTAAAACCCCTACCCCCACTCACCTGCACACCCCCAATTCCCTACTCCCCACTCCCTCACATTACCCCTTAATCTGTTGTGCGCACACAACACACAAACACACAGGATCACACACACTACACACAAACACACACGACACACAACACAAAAATACACACCCCACATTTTCTTGCTCTCTAATTCACTCACCTTGCACACACTCACACCCTATATATATACTTACGTACACACACAGAATGATATGAGAGAAGGCAGCAAAAAAAAGAGAACACAACTGGAAAAAAAATGAAGAAAAGAAAAGTCAATTTAAGAGAGACAGAATATAGAGTTAAAAAACAGACATAAGAGACGAGAGGAAACAAAAAAAAACACAAGAAATCGGAGAGCAAAAATAGAGAGAAAAAAAAAGAGTATCTTTTGAAGGTTTTTGGGTTGAAGTTCGAATTTTGACCCCCTTTCAAGTTTTCGGTGGCGTCTTTCTTGCTTCTTTTTTCATTTTGTTTATCACATAAATTCTTACTTAGTTCCTTTCTATTTGTTTTTTTATAAGTTTTATTGTGAATCAAAGCATGAACAAATTTATGTAAATATTTTCACGTATTATTTAGTATTTAGACGTCAAAAATGATAAAGTTAGGTTCAAAGGAATTATTGTCATTTCTATGTTATTGAAGAAAAATGAGATCTTTTCCTTAGCAATCAGTCACTGTTTAATAGGACTAGAATGGAATTGAATTATTTGTATGTTTAATTTTGAAATTAGCTTTAAGGGTAATTAATATCAAAAGATGTCGTATCTTAGAATTAGCTTAGATTTATTTTACTTGATTTCCTTTATAATATTAATTTGTTGTAATTCTCTTAGTTAATCTGTTGATTGAATCACATACTAAGGGATCTTGGAATTATGATTTACATTGTTTTAGCAAAAGAATTTGTTTCTGTCAAAATTAATAAGACTTGAGTTTGAACATATTTTTGGGGTAATCAAGTCACAAGTATTTCTCGAGGCCTAAGACTAATTTTTAAGGCCTAATCAATTAACTAATGTGAGCTAGAGTGAGATGGATTGCGAATTTATTCAAGACCCGTTATAACCAATAAAAGAAAAGAGAGAAAAAATCAATTGTAAGGGAGCGAGACGATTGCGAATTATCTCAAAACTCATCGCAAAAATTGAAAGAAAAGAGTGAAAAAGGGACAAGTTAATTGCCCCAATTCAGTAGAATAAATGCTCCAAACAATAAGCTCTAGCGAGAGCGCGAATAATATATCGTCCTGACTGAGGTTGTAACTCTGCGTCTTGGATAAGGACATGTAAAAAAAATGGCAAGGTCACAACTTTGCATCTTGACCCAAACCCTCTTAAAAATAATAAATCTTTGATTCAACTAAAATGATTAGACTCAATCTTTAGGTGTGATATGCAAGTCGAGGTCGCATTCGTATGTCTTGATCGGAGTATGTCAAAGTTGAGGTAACAATCTCGCGTCTTAGCCAAGACCAATAAAAGTTCAACATCGTCAAAGCATACCATATGCATAATTAATATTCGGTATTAATTTAAGTCAAGTATAAGCTGATAAAAGCGATCTTGCTAGAACCACGGGACTCGAGGGGTGCCTCATACCTTTCCCTCGGTCAACAAAATTCCCTAACCGGTCTTCTATTTTCGCAAACCAAATATAAAGAGTCATTTTCTTTTGATTAGGGATTCATAAAGGTTACTTGAAACACCATTAAAACACAATTTCAAGTGGCGACTCTGAACAAATAAATAAAATAATTCCTATTCAATACCGTCACTTTAATTGAAAAACCTGTCAAAAAAGGGGTGTGCCAAAGGTGAGCCAGGCGAACGCCCAAGAGTTCTCCTTTCTCAGTAGGTTGGACGAGGAGAAGGAGTCCAGTGACTCGAGTATCGGTAACTGATGGAGCGTCTAGAGCATTTCCCCTCTCCTCATTCCTCTGTTATTACATTGGTTCCTTTGCCCTTGTAGGGCTCTTGTTAGACAATTTTTTTTCTCACATATTTGGGTAATCTTTTATTTCTTGTTTATAGATGTTTACGGGTGTCGTTGATGGCATTCGAAGGATGATGATCTTATTTGAAGACCGATATATTTTATGGAATTGCTTTTCATATATTGTTAACACACGTAATAACGTTTGAATAGGTGAAGTCTCAAGACAGGGGACTAAAAATTAGGCTACTATTTTGCGCTTATCCGCTACACCAGATGAAGTCCCGCTGCGGTGACATCGGCATGACGATCATGGGCTCGCTACAGCGATTCCCTCCTCACAGAAGCGAACTCGATGTGGCAAAGTTCTCTTCTCTGTAGTGGAGCGATCAGACAGATTACTTGCTAAAACAGGTAACTTTGCCATAGGCATAAACTCTTTTCCCAACATTCAATGCACAAACAACTCAATACTATATAAATGCTCAATAGTTTTATCGTATTCTCAACACACAACAACTTCATTATTGTCTCCACAACCATGATCTATTATTGCCTCTTTTATCAATAACTTTTAACATCATTTCATCACATAATCCTACAATTAACACATTAACATGACTCTTACAGTCATATACCAATTGAAATCGGTTAGATACCAATTGAACACATCCAGGTACCAATTATCTTTATCGAGATACCATTGGAATCGACAAGATACCAGTTAGACTCAACCTAGGGAGACAACAAACTGGGACAACAAGATAGAAAAAAAACAACTCCTAAATGCTTCATAGCTTCCCAAAGATTTGATGTGCATGTCAACACACCAATTTGCAGGACTCTACTTGACATTGCTCTTGCACTTGTGAGATTGATAACCTAGGTTCTGATATCAACTGTCACAACTCAATTTACAGTAGGCCATGCAGGCACCTACTCAATTCTAACTCCATTGGAAAAACCGTTATTATACAAAATCATTAATGCGGAAGTCTTTTAAGCAGTTCAATATAATGATAACCAAGAGAAAGTCCTTAAACTTAAATTCCAATAACTTGAAAACATATAATTGTTTTTTAAAGTAGTAAATACAATCTTTACCAAAACCTGGTCTAGACCTATACAAGAGTTTCTACCGAGTAGCATGACAATAGAAAATATGACATAACTTTCGACTTTGGAATAGAACATGGAAGTTGATGATGGAGAGTCTTCACTTCAAGCAAGGAACTGTAGTTAACCCGTCACATACCTATACCCAAAAAGAATGTAGCAAGAGTAGTATCAATACACAACACGTACTGGTAGATATCATCGGATGACTAAGATTATATCATGCAATGCACATATGAAAATCATGAACAATAGATGAATCTCATATCACAGTTTACACAAGGGTAATTAGCAAGTACGCATGTAACACCACACCTCTCTCATCCTTCCATTATATTATATCCTATACTTATTTCACTACAAGCCTTCAAGGTTAGAGTTAACCTTCTAAGTTTTGATTTCACCTTAAAAATAGTTTCTAAACCATCCATTTTACTCACCAACGTACCCAGAGTTGCATAAGCTATCACCCCAATTCACATGTAACATTAGTTATTCATTAGCTCTTAAATTATCACTAACTATGACTTATTCACCCACGTCCCAAGTTCACCCAATAAGAAGATACAGTGATTCACATAACATAATTATTTAAAATAAAAAGTTAATTTATGGGCCCAAGTAACCCAACGATCACAAGGATCTAACAGTCCAATAACCCAACAATCACCCACCACAGTCATACAACAACCATCATTTATATACATCTCAATTATCAACAGTCACTAACAATAAGGGTCACCAAACACAGACATATGGATGTTGAATAATAAAGACATACAATCACCACATCAGACATATAAAGTCATCTCAGAACTCTACACCTATAAACAGTCACATCTCACAACATGGATCTTGTCCATGCTGATATTCCAACCATAATAATCACTTATTTATATCTTTTCATTCTCAATACATCCATATCAAAACTCACTCAACATTCAACTCATCTCAAATATCGTTCTAACTTATTATATAAATAAAAGTAATTGTAAGTGTGTACACACATGCTAAAGAGACTTATTTCTGCCCAGCTAGCCATGACTTGCAGGGAATACACCAGGGTCCATGTACCATACTGGCTCGTTCTACACAATCTATTATAATAATATCAAAGTTAATATTCATACCAGCTCGTGATACTCGCTCCACAATAATAATATCAAATTCAGAATTTATATCGGCGTGGTACCCGCTCCATAATAATAATGCCAGTATCAATATTTGTACCAGTGTAGTACCCAACCCCTCAACTAATATGAACCTATAGTTTTAAGTGTCTATCTCTCAAGATATAACATAGTGCACTAGTCACAGGTACACTTATCATTACAAGTTATTTAACCATGTTCAAGGTACACAACTTATTCATTCAAGAATTAACATAATCACAATCATCAACTCAAATATATCTTAAGACCAATCACAAGTTATTCAATTCAAAATTATACAAGCATTAAATCAAGTCTCAACCCAATTAAATCTACAATCAGCTCATATTAATTAAATATCAATGGTATCCCAACAAGAACCATTTTAACTTCCGTTATTAGGTGTGAAGATCCATCATTCATATAGTTATTATAAATCCTGGTTACCACATCATCAGCCATCTATCCACAATTTATTCACATTCCACATATAAGCAACACTTAGTTCGTTTACCTCCAGTTATAATCGTATTCATACGTTAATTCTATTATCCTCTTAGCCCAACTCACATTAGGAGGTCACTCTATACTACTACTCAAGAACATAAAACATTACACAATAGTTGATCACACCAACAAGATTTTACACAGGGAAGGTTTATCATTTCATAATCATCTTTCTAGACTAGCACAATTAAATCCTAGTTTCTACAACCACCGTAAGCACATCACTTATTCTCCATTATCCATCCTAACTAAGGTTTCATCAACCAATCACATTTACAGATATATCATGACACATACATTTTTATTCTTAAATATTCAAGTATAATCCATTTAGACTCCGTATCTAAAGGTCTAATCATGTTGTCTCCATCAATTTCTATGTAGAATTAAGAGAGCAAATCAAAGTATTACTACTCATTTAAAATAATAACCTATCTTGATGCCACGATACTTCTATACTGCACGCAACATTGCTCCTTGCTCTTATTCCAGGAATTCTAAGGGAGAAGTCAGGAGGAGAAGGAGAAACTGTGTCATTTTGAGAGTTTTTCCTCTCTTTTCTTGGTTTCTAGGGTTAGAATAGACCTGAAACATTTTTAGGAGAAGGTCTATTTTTTTTAAATGAGCTGGGAGCTAAAACAATTAACTCTCGTCTTTCTGCCTCACGAGCTCCGCTGCAGAAGAAGATTTCTCGCTGCAGTGAGCTCACTGTGGCAAGGCCAGGACTGCTACAGTAGTCCATCGCTGGTCGAACTCACTTCGTTGATTCTAATTTAATTTGTGATTTATTAAACTCAAAAGTGATCATCCCAAGTAGTTTAATATCACAAAAAGTTTAATTTTTTCATTTTACTGTAACATTATTAATAACGATGAAATGGGTTATTACAATAGTGTGTTGACTAGGAGTCTGAGCCGTCCCTTTGAGAAAACCTAGTATCCAAAAAAAGACATCTTCAATCACAAGGATAGAAGTAAAGCTAGGTGGCATCTATGCTGAAGTCAATCCCTCTCTCCCAACCAATCCATCATCACGAGTAACCCTTGACCCGAAAGATGTAATCCTAGTATGGCTCCTAGCTGACTCCAATGATCAGGCTCTACCTCTTCCTTGTCCTCTATCGCAAGCTACAACCCCGGTAGCCGACTTGGGTGCCTTTCCTCTAGCTTCTCGTAAATGTTTCCTCACCATCTTGTGAAAGAAAATAATGAAGGAGTTAGATATCAATTTGGATCACTAGATACCAATTGGAATCAAGTAATAGCACGAAAGAAAAAAATAATTGAGCTTTTCTAGTGTCATGTAACCTCTCGAGGAGCAGTGCAGATGTCTTTGTACTATTATGTAAGACTCTAATAGATATGTCCTTGAACAATAAGATCAAAGAACCAAGATTTCTGATACCAACTTTGTCACAATTCAAAGTATCGTGATTGGTACCCACACTAATTCTCCAATGGGTGAATCATAACTTAGCAACTAACCCAAACACTTATAAACTTGCTTGACACATCTTAAAGCATTCAAAATATGAAATAAAAGTTTCAATTTAAATAAGATAATAGTGCAAAAATTTAACTATTACAATCCCCAAGTTCTAAAAGTCACCATACAAGGACTCTAGCTAATAATGTCTTAGAGTAGCAAAACAAATCAAATAAATAATGTCTAGAAAGAAATAAACATTTGTCCCAAAGAAGATCTACGGTAGTCTGGATAGGAGTAGCTCACGCTCAGATCAGTCAACTATTTATGCTAGATACAAGGTCATAAAGAAGATTCTGGAATACAGTTTGCACTCAAAGAACGTATAGGAGTAGTATCAATACAAACACTATGTACTTATAGGCATCATAGGCCAACTCTAATTAGTAACAAGTATATATCATAAAGTCAACAAAAGTACGTAACAGATACAACAACACGTAATCAAGTAACTCGGGAAATTAAGTAGTCAACAACAACCAGGTAAATAAAACAAACTCAGATGTATCAATATCAACCAATACTAGGCATATAAGTCACCAAAAACAGACATAAGAAGTCATCACAAAACTTCACAAATATAATGCAATCACAACAAAATCATGAACTTATATCTATACTAAATCACAGTTGTATAGCCTTTGTATCTCATCAGTCTCACTCTGTACACGCATGCTAGAGGGTCTTTAATCTTGCCCACACACATCTATCCCTCATTTATACACACATGCTAGAGAGTCTTTAATCTTTTCCAATTAGTCATGATTTGCAGGGGACGCCTAGGGTCCATGTACCACTTATATATTTCCCATTTGTAAACTCTTATCGGATTCAAGCCACTCATATAATTTCTTGTTCATAAACTCACATTAGACTCAAGCCTCTCATCTCAGAATAATTATATATATTCCTTATTCCTTTCAACATATCGCAATATGTTCTCTGTTCAGTTATCTCACTAGATAATAAGGACAAGTACACATTGATAGTCACAAATGCACATCACAATCACAAGTCATATTAAGATAGACTTTAAAAGTTTGATAGCTTATTCATACAAGCATTATCAATCTAACAAGTATCAATCACAATTTATGTCTGAAGACCAATCAAGCATGTTTTATCAACTCATAACATATACAAATGACTAATTAAAGTTTAACTCCAAGTATACCATGACCTACCTCAATCGAAGAACTTGTACAAGCAAGTTATTTCACGTGAGTCTTGTCTTTTCTCAATGCCTCAGAACACTCAAAATCTAGAATAAACAACTGCAAGAATACTTAATCATCTGCTCTTCAAATAATAACTTTGGGAATTCAACCCTACTTAATTCTACCCTTTTTCAATGTCAATAGCATTACTCAAGGGTTAATACATCATAGTTTAGTTCTCAAAATGATCACAATATCCAAATACATGGAGTTTCTATTCTATCAACCCCCTTAAAGTAGTTTTTATGCTAAAGGTTCTGTTTTATTGGACTCTTGGTCCCCAAATGTCATAATCGTGTATCAGAACATCAATTACATCCTAAAAAGTATAAATTAACAACTTAGAAGAAAAATAAATGATAATTACATTCACCTATAAGTTTTCTCATGATTTTCATAACTTCTAAGGTTATAACCCACAAACCAAGATTAAAGCCAACCCCATTGATTCTAGGGTGTTAGAAAATTACTAAATGAAATAGTTGACGGGTGAACTTATCTCAAACAATATATTTATCCATATCTTTGGGAAAATTATCTCTGTAGAGTTTTGGAACGAGTTCTTAGAGTTATGAGAGAGAAACTCAAAATAATTTCTTAAAACCCGTATTATGCCTCGCATCATTCGTTACATCAATCGTATCTTCACTGCAGCAGACTCGCTATGGCAACCAAGGTCTCTCTGTGGTAAGACCTGATGAAATTGTTGACACCCGCTACGACGGGCATCTAACCACTACGACGGCCTTGATGTAGTGGAAAATCCATTATTTTAGTGGTGCCTCTAATCAGTAGCTCGATAAAATATGAAATAAGTCTCATTTCACAATACAAATCTCAATTTTAAGACATCACAACATAAACCAGTTGCGTCCACTATAGTAAAAGCTTGTTATGGACTCACTCATAATCTCAGAATTCTCTATGAAAGTCTAACAAAGATAATATGGTCCTAACCACCCCATATTGACTGAATAGGTCATTACAATCTTTTCTTCTGAATAATTATTGTCTAATGATATAATGAATTACAAGAGAGAGGAGACCGAAGATAATGGGGTACATGGGTAAAAACTAGGGATACTTACAAATATGTACATGCAACAAAAGAAATTCAACAAAAATGATCGTATATATATGTAATATATCAATATTATATAAATTATGTATATCATATATATATATATATATCATTGTCTTTGGGAATCTTTCCAAATGCTATCCATAGGTTGTCTATTAGACACCTCTGGGGTTTGTCTATGATCATTCCTCCTTGCACCCTGAAATTCAAGTTGCATTCTGGATAACATATTAAATTCTGTTTACCAAAACAGAGTCTTTCTAATTTTTGTGTCTCCATTCGAGTCTGAGGCCTGAAATGAGTATTTTTTAGCAAAGTCTGCAAATATTTATCTGTGGAAGGGGAAGCTTCCTCCTTTCCTTTGTCTTTTCCTGCATACATACTAAAACATTTTTAAGTTAGTTATTTTATCATAAGTCTACTTAGTTGATCTGCTAAATTATTATCTTTTCCTTTAATGTGTTCCAATGCTATAGTGTATACTGAAGTGGCGTCTAAAAAATTCAACCATCTTCTCTTACTACTTGTTTTTTCGTTTATTTTCTGATAAAACTTTACTATCGCTTCACAATCTGTTCTTACCAAAACTTCCGATTTATTTAAAATGTATATTCTAAAAACATTTAAACCGTATATTACAGCTAGGATTTCTGCATCTATACTACTCATATTGCCTTTTTCTTTGTACTTACCACTTTGGTATGCACAGATTCTTTCTTTTTTTTTATCGCTGTATTTGTTTTTTCGAGCTTTAAGAACGGCTCCCCATCCTTCAAAACTTCCATCTGTTTCTACTATCAAATAGTCGTTTTCTAAAGGCATTACTAAATCTGGAATATTTTTAACCATCTGTTTTAACGTCTGAACTAGTTTTATATCTTCTATATTAAATGTCTTCTGACCAGTGGATCCTGTTTTGGAATATAATGGTCCTGCTATTTTTCCTAAATCTTTAATGAAATTTCTCGCATAGTTTAATATTCCTAGAAATTTTTGCAATTCTTTTGTCTTATCTAATTTATCTGGCATCTCTAATATCTTTTTTGATATATGTGGTTGCAATTTTATCTTTCCATCTCCTATTATTATTCCTAAAAAATTAATCTGTGATTTACATAAATCCATTTTCTTTTTACTTATTATAATTTCATGATCTACTAATAGTCTGAAAACAATTTGTAAATGTCCTAAATGTTCTTTCATAGTATTACTAAAAATTAAAATATCATCTACGTATACTAGTACAAAATTCTTAAATTCTCTGAAAATATTATCCATTTTTCTTTGGAAAATAGGAGGTGCTGTCTTCAATCCAAATGGCATTACTAACCATTCGAAATGTCCTTCAGGACAAGTGAATGCAGTCCAGTCTATACTGTCTTCAGGCATTTTTACCTGCCAGTATCCTGATTTACAATCTAGTTTGCTGAAACAAGTTCTTCCTTGTATTCTATTAATTAATTCTGTCTTATCTGGTAATTTATATCCATCCATTCTAGTATTGTCATTTAGCCTTTTGTAATTAATTACCATTCTTGCTTTCCCTCTTATTATTTCTGCATGATTTCTTACCATAAAAGCTGCTGATCTATGTTTTGATCTAGATCTTCTTATTACTCCTAAATCTAGTAATTCCTTAATCTGTGTTTCAAAGTCTGCTATATCTTGATTTGTAGCTTCTATTGATGCAGTTTTTACTATATACTCTGGATTAATTATGTCTAATTTGCAGGTTATTTTATTGGATTCCCAATGTTTCAAGGGTTTCTCTCCAATTATTTCTAGTTCGTCTAGAATTTATATTATTTTTTCTAGGTCTTTCTGATCATTAATTATTCCTATTTGTTTTATTCCTTTACTGAAATTATAAAATTCTGTATTTATTTCTATTAGAGAATAGTCTTTTTCTATTTTTTCCATATCTATTATATCATTTATTTCTTCTTGTATGTTTATGGTATCACAATGATCACATTGACAGTCTATCCCTTTTCCGCATTTTGTTGGTATTTCTTCTTTTTCTATTTTGCTTTTAATGCTTCTAACCCTTGTAGGCATATATGTAGTAGTTACTGATGTCTGAGTGATATTTTTAGATAGAATTATTCCGTCTCTAGTTAGGAGACAACTTCCATTGTCTTGTAATAAAAAGTCTAAACCTAGTACAAAGTCTACTCTAATATTTAACTTTCTTGTCCATATTTTATCAATTTTGTATGAAGGTTTGTAAAAGTCTTCACAAGTATTTTTAAAACTTATTGTTGCTTTTCCTACATAATGTGAATATGTATTGTATGATCCATCCATTTGCATTGATACTTGAGGTTCTGGTAAATTTTTTATAAGTTCTCTTGGTATTATCTCTTCGTTTATAATACTTTTGGTACATCCTGAATCAACTAGGGCTAATGTCTCTATCTCATAGTTTTGTATTTTTATTCTTGCTAGGACCTTTATGGTACTCATCTTTTTATCTTCATTACATATTAATCCTTCAAAGTTTTTGTTATTCTTTTGGTCTGTATTCATTAATTCTTCTTCTATGATTTTTTCTTTACCTTTTTCTAACTTTTTAAGTCTAAATTCTATCTTCTCAATTCTGTCTTCCAGATTTAAAATTTTTATTTCTGTTATAGGTATCATGGATTTAATAGGTTCTTTGATATCTGTCTGTTCATTTTCAATTCTTGTTTCTAAAGTCTTTCCTATGCAGTTAATACATCCCACTATGTAGCATTTTTTACATTTTAGTCTTTTATCTTTACTGGGATACCAACGACATATGTAACATTGGTTACTATCCAAACCTTTTCCTTTTTCAAAATTATGATCACATTCTAGTGCTAAGTTGACCAGATTGTAGTTGTCTAAATTTTTTAATTCTCCTAGCTCTAGTTTTTGTAATCCTATTTCATTTACTAGCTCTTCTCTTTCTGAGTCAGAGGAATCGTGTCTTTGTTCCTCACTTATATCTATACTAACTACTGAGTATATACTTTCACTATCTGACATGTATTCATCTACATTTATTAGTGTCTCATTAAATTCTTCTATTAACTGTGCATTTCTTGTTCTGACATTATTTCTTTTAGGACAGGTATTAGCCAAATGATCTATGCTTCCACATGTAAAGCATTCTAGTCTATTTTTATAATTTCTTTTTCCATCAAATTTCCTTATATGTCTGTTTTTATCTAGATAGGGCTTTCTGGCCATTGATTTTCTTAAATAGTATTTCTTTGGGAAATAAGAAGCTTTCTTATACTTCTTGTGTCTTTTTTGTTGCGGATTATTGTCGTAACTTTGTGTAGTGTAGATACTTTTACAAAAACTTGTCTCATTTTGTTTTAATTGCTTCTGTATTTGTATATTAGTGCATTTCTCTGTTAGTATATTCATTACATGTTGAGTCCTTTGACCTATGGTCCATCTTGTGGTTGGATTCTGTATTATTCCGTCTTGTCTATTCCATCTTTCTTCTATTTCTCTGCCTAAAGCTCCTGGAAGTTTATTAAATAGTTTTTTTCCTAAATTTTGATCGAACGTATTTCCACTAATTGTACAGTAATAATAGTATTCTGTCAGGAATTCTTTTATCTGAAACCAGCTACTTATACTTAATTGTTCTAGTTTTATTAAAGCGTTTCTTTGTAATGTTATTAATCCGCTATTCGGATCTTCTCCTGTTAGTAAAACATGTATTTTATTTGCAAAATTATATGGGTTTGCTCCCAAGTCTACTAATCCTTGGAATTCTTCTGGGAATTCTAATTTATAAGCTTCCCAAACTCCTTTTGTGGATTCTCCTAAAAAGGTTTCCAAATATCTATACATGGCTTCTGCGTCTGCCTCTTGATTAGATTGTATGTAGTCTGCTACTATTATTCCTTTCCATATATCTAGTACCGAATTCCACCTTTGTGGATCGTGTGCTGCTATATTTAATATCTTTCCTTTGTTACCTCCCTCTTGAAGTCTAATTGGTTCTTCTATTGGCATTCTTCTTCCTATTGGTCTTACTCTTTCTGTATTTTCAGTTGGGTTTATTCTAAATACTTTATGTCTTGGCAAATTTCCTGAAGGATAGTTATTTATTCTATCCATGTTTATTGTTCTTTGGAAAGGGCTCGCACTACTTGATGAACTTTCCATTAATTCTTTTAGACTGATTACTGTCTCGTTTTCACTTTCTTCGTCATATTGTCTTTGTAATTTGTTCTTTGACCAAATGGAATTTTTATATCCATTATTGTCTGTTCTTAATTCACAATTCTTAAAATGTTCTTTCATTTTTATTATGTCTAATCCTCTAGTTTGACATGCTTTGCATCTGAAAGTCTGATCAGTATTCTTTTTGTAGAGTTCTTCTGCCTTTAAGATTACCTTATCTACTTCAAATTCTTCTTCTAGGATTAATTCTATATTCATGAATTCATTATCTTCTACCTCTTCTTCAACTTCTTTTTGGTCTGTGTATTTATAGTCTGTAAATCTAACAGAGGTCTGTCCTTTGTTATTTGTATACATTATGAGATCATTAGGTTTTAAAGTTTCCTTTTTATTAGAATTTTCTAAGTTCCATTCTAGTCCTGCATATTCTTCGGGATCTACTTTTAACGGCATCATTAATTTTATTCCCTTATTTCCCATTAAACTTACTACGTCTTCTACTTTTAGTTTAAACTTAGTACTACTGTTGGTAGCTATCTTTCCTATAAACCCTACACATACTAACAGATTATTTCCGTTACTCATATCTTCATACCCTTTAGTCTGAATTCCTATCTTTATGTGTTTACCAAATTCTGATGAGTTTATTAAATAGTCTGGACTACAATAGAAAATTCCTCCGTTTTTGGACATGTCTACTTCTGTGAGTCCTATTATTGATTTCTTAGAGTCTGTCCATCTATCATCGTATAAAGTTATTAAGACTTTTGTTCCTAGATTTTTCCTAGTTAGTCCTTTTAATCCTATTATGATCAATCCCATGTGCATGAGATTCATGTTAGATTTATTTATTTCTTTTAAGGATTCTTTACTTATTAAATTTATACTACTGGTATTTTTTCCTATGACACATAATTGTTCTTCCCTATAATGTCTGTATAACTGAGCTTGGCTTGAAAACATTCCTGTATTGTAAAGTATTTTTGGGCTTAACAAATTTAGTCTATTGTTCTGGAAGATTTGTATATCTTTATCTACGTCTATTACTTCGTCTAACTGTTGCTTAGTATCTCGTCTAGGAGCATTCATAATCTTTGTTAAGAGGTTATTTCCTAAGTTGTCTTGTGAGAAACTTGGTCTTGCTGTGATGGATCTAGTCTTACCTGAGAAAAATTCCATGGTTGTTTCTTTTTAATTTTTGTTCTTTCCGTTTGAGGAGTTAATTCTATCTTTTTTAATTGGTCTACTAAATCGTCTATATTTTTATCTATAATAGGTTGTTTTTCTTTTAAAAGTTTTTCTAGCTTATTGTTAAGTTCTAATAAAAGAAGTATGATTGTATTATTCTGTTTTATCACTATCTGATCTGTCTTTGATGGGGGTGAATAGTCTGATAGTCCTTCTGGACTGGGTTGTATTAGTTCTGATTCTTTTATAATTTTTTGATATATAGGATTGTTCATGAATTAAGACAGTGTTAATGTCCTTAGTTGGTATATTTCATCTTTTAATTCTTTTATATCTTTCCCTAGATTACTTTCTTTAGGAATTAAAGTCTTTACCCTTTTTTCTGTTTCTGCTTGTTGGTTTTTTAAAAATTCTAAGTTAGAGTCTAACCTTTCTAATAGTTTGTTACTATGTTCTTGTATTTGTTTTATAGTTTGTATAGTGTTAATTATCTCCGATATATCTTTCTGAACTGTTTCACCTAGATTTATTATTAAGTCTGTAATAGTATTTAGATGTTGATCTTCTCCGTGTAACAGGTGTTCTCCGTGGTTGAAGTTACACCTTATCAGAGAATTGTCTTTTAGTCTTCTATATTTCTTTTCTGGGGTTACTTTTAAATCTAAATAGTCTAATCTCTTTAAATTATCTATGGTGTCTTTAAAAAGTTTTTATCCTAGAGTTGTAGGTTTATAATATCTATTGAAATTTTGTATTTTTTTAGTATATAAGTATATAGTGTTACTAATTCCTTGTGATTCCCACTTTAAAATGTTTATAATTTCGTCGTTATTTATGTTTTTCTTAAAACGTGTAAAACCTCCAACCGGTTCAGCTTGGTATATATTTTTATAGGCTTCTATTGCTTTTTCTGTTCTAAATGATTCAGTTTCACACATATATATATAATTTTCTATGTCTTTTTCTAATTTCTGCAATCTTCTTTTTTCTTTAGTATCCCTATGTAATATCCAATACTCAAATCTTATTCTTTTTGCGAATGGAAGATTTCTCATAGAATGTTTTTAATTGGAATATTTCTGGATATCGCGTGTCTTAGTAATTTCTGTTCTAGTATTTCAACTAAGAAAAATGTATTTTTTATTTCTTTTTTAGCTCTTTCTGTTTCTAGATCTAAGTCTCTTAATAGTATACGATCTAAATTTGTTAATAGTCTATCGGCTTTTAAATATAATGCTAGCAATTCTGTTCTAACTTTTCTAAAATCTCTTGTATTCTTATAAGGTCTTCTCATATGTTACCCTACTGGATTGTAATAATGAGGCTATTCTTAATAATCTTAATTCTTCTTATTACGTCTTCTATGTCAAGATTTACCTGAATTAGTTTATCCTTTGTTTGTTCTTGAGATTGTCTAATATCTTCCCTAAGAAAAAGTAAAGATTGTTTAATATTATGAATTATAGATGATGTTAAATTTAGTCTTTGTAGATGGCTTTTTAAAGTCTTTTTATATCTTGTAATACTTTTTAAATATCTATTATAGTGATACAATCTTATATGGTAAATACGGGTTAATTTAGAATAATGATCTTTTCTCATATAATGTCTAATGTTTTTTGTCTATTTCTTAATTAACCTAAAGGGTTGTAATAATAAGGGCTGTTCTTAACGTCTTTAATTCTTCTTATTAAGTCTGCTATTTCACGTTTTGTTTGAATTAATCTTTCAAAATTTACCTTAATTATTCTATATTCTTGAGTTTGTTTAAATAAGTCCTTAAAAAATGCAGAATGTCTATATCTACGGGGTATGGATGATCTTATATCTAAAAAATAGCGTTCTAACTCTTTTTTATATTTTATATGAACTTTTAGACTTTTCTGAAGGGAATATAACACTCTATGGTGAATACGGGCTAATCCTGAAAAATTATCTTTTCTTATAAAACTAATAAGTTCTATCCTAACCAGACAGTATGCTCTTTTCTTATTTCTCTATTTATTTTTATTAATCTTCTGTATTTATCTACTTGTGCTCCTATTTGTGGTATAGTCTGATCAGCTTCTCTAATAGCTGCGTGTAGTCTCTTTCTATCTTTCTTATTTAGATTCTTTTTACTTAACTGTTCTAAAATAGGTTGTTTCCTCTCTACTGAAATATGATAATAATCTGAATATAAGTCTTTTATTTGTCTAAAATTCCAATAGATTTCGTTTGGTAAAACTACTTCTTTTTCGTATGGTCTTCGAAATCTTTTAATAGCTAATCTCTTATGGGTGTCGTCAATAATACTTTGATGGTCAAAAAAGATTTGCAAACTTTCCATATACCTATAGTCTATCTACTTATATTTCTCGTAAGGCCAAAAATCTTCGGTTGAATAAATAATCTGATCTAGTATTTTTTGTTGTACGTCTCGATTAAAGTCCTTATTTATACTAACTACTTTAAGTATAGAAATTAGAATTCTTCTACCGAAAAATTGGTAATAAGGATATTTTCGTGGTAAATACGGATAATGATGTGGTACTTCCATATACCAGTGGTCTTTGGATTAAGGGCTCTGATACCAATAATATATAATGTCTTTCAAAAGTAAATTAAAAAAAATAAATTGAAACAGTTGTAAACAGTTGCAAAAATAGACAATCAAAATAAAAAATAGACAATCAAATATTAAAGCGTTTGTAAACTTTGGTTGTAAAATCCTACTCAGTACTCCCTCCTCCTTAGTCTATATTCATGTTAGTATTATGTAAATATCATTATCTAAGTATATTCTCCCGAAAAATTAAACTAATTTTTTTTTTTTTTTTTTTTTTTTTTTTTTTTTTTTTTTTTTTTCGGATCGGAGACCGGGCGGTAATCCGCCATAGTCAATGATCTAGTTTTTACTGTTCATACTGTTCATTTTTTACTGTTCATTACCGTTTTTCGATTTATTATTTTACCCTGTTCATCTCTCTCTCTTAGCCTATGTTCTTACCAGCAGTTTCTTTAACCTTACCTTGGGAGAACCAGGTCCTTCGGCACTCTTGGCCATGGCGGACATCACTCCCTAGGACTTTACAGGTTAATCCATGGGTGCTGAATAAGAAGCTAAGAGCTTAACCATATACTAAGGATAAAACAATAAATCTTACTAAGGTATAAACAGTAAATAACTATATGTTCCTCACATAATTCACATAAACAAAACAGTAAATAACAATATGTTCATCACATAATTCACATAAACATTTAAAATTTAATACATAACTGGGAGAGATACATAGACAATAATATTTACAATAAAATACTTACATGTCTGTAGACGGAGAGAGGTTTCCCTTTCGGGAGTCCCCGGAAACTGACAAGCTACGTCGGAGAGACGGTCACACTGTCACACTCTCTTACTTATTCTCACTCTGTTTTTTTTTTTTTTTTACACACAAACACTTACTAAATAAACAACTGAAGAAAACTTACAAACACTATCTCACTCTTTTGCTTACTTATTTTCTCTCTCTTTTTTTTCTTTCTCGTTCTACTTCTGTCTCGGAATGAGGGGTTATTTATAGTTGGCGGATTTCAACTTCGGATTTCAATTGAGTTGAGGAATCTCATCTTTAGCAGCCGGGTGCGCTGTGGGCCCCATCGTCACATGCCTTGATTGATCCTTTGTCCCTTCTTGATATCTGAACTTTCCACCTAATGCCTTCTTACGTCATTGCTTACATACTCGTTTTTGTCTTCTTTATTATACGTCATGGCTTACGACTGTCTTTGTCTTACGTCATTACTTACGTCTGACTTTTCCCTGCTGTCTTGGTTGATACTGTTTTCTTTTATGTGTCCAGGTTGTGTTCTGCTATAGTGTCGAAACTCATCCCTGAGTCTTCGTCTTCATTTGGGTCTTGTGCAAACTGTTCCATGAAAGGATCCATAGTTGAGTTGTAACTACTATTTTCTGATTTTGGAGATTCCGGTCTGGGATTTTCATGAATCACATTTTTAGTTTTTTCTTCTAGAAATTTTTTCACTGTATCATTGAGAATTTCTTCAATCTTTTTTCCTTTCTTTTTTCTCAGATTTATTCCTTTCTTTTTTGTTTCTTTTTTTGTCTCAGAAGAAGTTCCTGTTATGTTAAAACTGTCTGGTAGTATCCTTACACTTTTTGGCAAAGTGCCAGCCAATAACGGATTTGATTTGTCTTTACCAGTTACCGTTTGAACTGGACTAGCTATACCGATATCTGGCATAGTAGATCTTTCAACATTCATTGGGGAATGCACACCCATCTTATCCATTTTCTGAGTTGGAGAACTCGTTGATATATTTGAAAATACTTGTTGAGTCTGACTAATTTCAAAATGAAGTATTCTGATTCTTTCTTGTAAAATCTTAATATGTTCTAATGCCTGGTCTTTTTCTTTATTCAATTCTTCATTTCTGCTATTTAGTCTTTTGAAACCATTTGTCATGGCGTCACAGTGATCACAAAAAATAACTTTGTCTGTATCTTTATTGATTTTATACTGGGGAATAGTAGTAGTCTGTTTGAGGGAAGGGGTAATAAAGAAATTAGGTCCTAAATGTCCCCTCGCATAATCTAATGCTTCATTTAACTCATCAAATCCTTTAAATAAAGGCGTCTGAAAACCTTTTATACTTTCTACTACTTCAATCCAAGTCTGGAAAACTCCCGGCCTGTTGTAATGACCCTTCCGGTCATTTCCACGTTTAAGTTTGAAGTCAAGCAAATCGACAAAAGATATCGTAAGACCTTTAACAATTTTCTGAACTTTGGGTCAAATGTATCAGGACTTTTCTCCCAATATATAAAGAGTTAGAAGTCCCCCGAAATACCAAATCGAAGGTCTACGAGTCTAGTTTCCAACGCACAAAACCGCACGTCCAAATAATCTCAGAGCAAGGAGTTATGACTGTTTTACCGCAGACTGTCTGGCAGAAAACGGGTTGCGAACCGGGTCGCGAATCGGGTCGGGTTTAACCCGATTTAAGCTTCAATTTCACGTTTTAAAATGCCATTTCAGTTTCGAAACAGTTATAAAATATAAGAGAGGATCCCGAGAGAATTCTTGAATATCAAAATCGTGCGTAGGCGAATTACGAGCCTAAACTTAAGAACTTTACTAGTATCGTGCGTGTATTTGAAATATTTATTTAGAAGTTGAATTTGGTAAAAAATTATATTATGATTGCCTTTTCAAAATATTTAAAAGGTTTATGAAAAATATATTTGATACAATATAAGTGTAGACGTATTTATTTTATAAAGATTTTATACTCCGTAATATTTTAACGGAGATAGTAAATTTAGTTATGTTAAAATTTATTATTATAATATAGTAGGTTTTATTGAAAATGATTTTCTAATAAATATGGTATATTTAAAATACTATATTTATTATACCACGAATTTATGCAATACCCGAATACATACATAGCGGGCTGGAAATATTAAATATTGCCACCTCCACAACACGTGGAGGTGAGGCAAAGCAGCAACCGTGTAGTGGCTGCTAGGTGTCCAATTAGCAGCAACTATTAAAGTAAGTCACCAAGTGACTTTGCAGAGTTGTTATACATTTATATATAGTACTGTTTCATACAATGATGCAGATTGTTTAAAATACGCATTCACGTGGAATGTTTCGTTTGTGGGGAAAATATATTTGGTAAAGTAAATCAATTATCTTGTCAAGTTATTCCGTCCCAAATCCGAATTCGATTCCGATTTAGTTTTGGATTTTCTCGGAGTGGTTCGAGCTTGGGCATCGTGTTCCAGCAGCTTGTCGCCGGACGACAGGTAGGTTACGGTTTAATTTCCCCAGACTCCGTATATATAAAATAAAATTGTATTAATGGGCATCCTTGGGTTGGTTTATTAGGTTGGTACCACAGACCTTGACCGCTTTATTCATGTCCGCTATTTTTATTCCTCCGTTGTTTGTAGTATTTGCGGATATATTTTATTTACCCTTGTGGTCCTGCGAGGCCTTGTTGACTTTGGAACATAGAAGGTGGGATTTTGGGAATGTCCGCGAGTCCCGGGCATAGAATTATCCTTCTAGGCTGGTTATGCTTGCTGAGTAGCTGTGGGCCTGTGCAGGGTCGGTAGATTGATTGTAAGCTGTTGGGCAGCTATTGTTGTGTGTGATCATATCATTTCCATGCATATAAAGAGGTTTTATCGATGTTTTACAGTGGTTTTGGCTTCGGGCCTACGGACACTGTTTTCTAAACCTTGCATGGCCCGGGGGGCCGTTTTTGATGGAAATGATTTGGAAATGGTTGATTTCACTTGTGGTTTAAATCATCAGTTTTACGATTATCACTAGACTCGGCAGGGCCGGAGTGCTAGTTGAGGTTCTTACTACTTGATATGATTTTTTAGTCTCGGTTGGACCGAGCACATGAGATGACTTTTTACTGTTTAGACCCGGCGACGCCCGGGCACCCTTGGAGGGGTTTTTGAGATATTTTCCTACTATTTTAGTCCTGGACAGGGTCTGGGCATGCATATTCGAGACTGGTTCTATATCTTGATATCGAGACTGGGTCTCTATCTTGATACTTGTTCTGATACTGAGTTTTGGGTATGGGGTCGAGGACCTCCATGGACCTTGCTATCCGGGCCAGGGGCTACGGGCTGCGTGTGCCGGAAGAGGGGTATACGGGGGAGTAGAGGTATACGGGCAGTGTCCTTCCATGGAACCTACCTGCTGGGCCGGATCGGCGCCGGAGGAGGTACATACAGAGATACTATTTCACTTGAGATCTTCATGCATCATATCATTCATTGTTTGAGGCTCCACCCTTGTTTGTTGTTTGTTGATTGTACGCTCCGGTAGTATGGGATGCCGAAGGGTTTGTTTTCACTTGTTTGTGTTCCTCGGTTGTATGGGCGGCCGGGGGACTGTAGGTAGACTTTTGCTATTTACTTACAGAGTTGTTCTCTATTAGGGATGAGTATGAGATTGGTTACTGCTAGACTGTTAGTTTCTGGATTTGAGATTGTTATGATTAGTTGGGTTGATTCATGTCTTGAGCATGCCTATTATTATTCTTCCTCTCTTCTTCTTACACTTGAGGTTACCGGTATACCGTCTATTCCGTAAACTTATTTTATACACTGTTGTTGCAAGGATTCCAGGTGCGTTGTTCTTCTTTTCACCTGTGTCTATGGTGTGTATATGCTGCTTACTAGCCTCATATGTGGTACTGTTGAATTCCCTCTGGGCTAGTTCCTGTGTACTTTTCGTTGATTTCTGTGACTGATTGCTTCTATTCTGTCTATTACTGCTCTTTTATCTTATATGTGCCCAGTCGGCCTATGATACCTACTGGGTACCTTATGCTTCGCATTTGGTGCTCACCCCTACCCCCTGCATCTTTGGGTGCAGATCCTAGCGTGGGCCATCGCCGTTAGACCGTTGTGAATCGTGCTTGGAGATCTGTTGGAGACTACTTCAGACTGAGGGTGAGCTCTTGACGATCGGAGCTTAGCTTTAGTTTATCTTTTGCTTCATGTACTCTATTACCATTCGGAGACATTTGTATATATAGTTTTGGTTTATTTTGTACTCCATGTATGTAGTTTGGCTCTGTACTGTGATACCAGGTCTTGGGGTTTGGTTTAGTTTTCCGCATTTGTATATATTTACATTCATATTATCTATTTTTATTCGTCTTGTTCTCTTATTGTTAGATAGTAGCCCATTACTAGCTGTTCTGGGCTACAGGGATTGGTTCACCTACCGGGGGTTGTAGGTGCCATCATGACCGAGAAATCGGGTCGTGACAACTTGGTATCAGAGCTTTAGGTTCACCGGTGTCATCGGTATAGGAGCCAATGTCTAGTAGAGTCCTACGGATCGGGGCGGAGACGTCCGTACTCAATCTTTGGGAGGCTACGGTGGCATTTTAGGAAATTTGACTCTTTCATTGCTTCTGTGTCGTGCGTATAGCCCTTGAAGCTTCTAGAGATCTCATTTGTTCTACTTCATTCTTCCACAGATGGTTCGTACGAGATCATCGGCAGCACGCGAGGATGAGCCTCCTACTCCAGCTAGGGGTCCAGGACGCCCTCGAACAGTGGCACCTGCTAGAGCTGCTAGCGTGGAGATAGAGCCCGAGCAGCATGTGGTTCAGGGGGCAGCCCAGGTACCACCAGCTCCAGTACCAGCTCCAGTGCCCACTTCTGTGACAGCTCCACCCACAGCTCCGTCTCCAGATATTCGGGGATTACTATTGCAGCTTTTGGGTGTGATTGGAGAGCGGCCTTCGGAGGTAGCGCAGACATCTGCTCAGGGGGCAGCCCTGGGTGCACAGAGCTTAGGTGCGCAGTCGACTACTATGGCTCCCCGTGCGGAGGTTATTCCGGTTCCATCTGTTGCACAGCCTCTTGCTCCTTGCCCAGTTATGACAGAGACAGAGCAGAAGGCGTTGGGCAGATTTTTGAGGTTAGCACCCCCGAGATTTGCGGGTACCTCTGGACAGGATCCACATGACTTCATTACCACCTGTGAGGAGATGTTGCATCATCTGGGTTTGTTGGAGACTCACGGGGTTGGTTATACTACCTATCAGTTGGAGGGCCCAGCGAAGTTATGGTGGAGGGCTCAGGTTGCTTGTAGACCACTGTCGTTACCTCCTTTGACATGGTCTGAGTTTTACGAGGCCTTTATGGCCAAGTTCCTACCCCAGAGTGATCGGGAGCGTCGCAGGGAGCAGTTCACTCACCTTGTGTAGGGATCTATGACTATCTCGGAGTATGAGACCCGTTTTCATCAGCTAGCACCGTTCGGAGCTATGATCATTCCTACTGAGGCGGATAGGATTCGCAGATTTGTATGGGGTTTGAGGCCAGAGATCAGGCAGCCAGCTGAGATATTGATTGCCAGTGGTCGGGCATTCCAGGCCATTGTAGACTATGCCCGCACTGTGGAGGACTTACAGCGACATGATCAGGGGTCCAGAGATAAGAGGCCTCGACATCAGGGTGTCTATAGTGCG
>QJPP01002104.1:0-96914 GCA_003996215.1 Jaltomata sinuosa | reverse complement strand
CCACCACGACCTGATGCCCCAGAAACTGTACCCCTCGAAGACTGGCCGCCATAGCCCTGATGGCTGCTCTGACCCTGCTCGAACTGGGTACTACAGAAAGTCTGAAGGGAAGCCTGAACCGGTCGGCTGGACTGACCCTGGTGTTGCTGTGGCTGATAACTCCGGCTCTACTGGCCAGGACCTCTACCACCATATCTGGAACCACTATAGACACCCTGATGTCGAGGCCTCTTATCTCTGGACCCCTGATCATGTCATTGTAAGTCCTCCACAGTACGGGCATAGTCTATGATAGCCTGAAATGACCGACCACTGGCGACCAATATCTCAGCTGGCTGCCTGATCTTTGGACTCAAACCCCATACAAATCTGCGAATCCTATCTGCCTCGGTAGGAATGATCATAGCTCCAAACGGTGCTAGCTGATGAAAACGGGTCTCATACTCCGAGATAGTCGTGGACCCCTGCACAAGGTGAGTAAACTTCTCCCTGCGACACTCACGATCACTCTGAGGTAGGAACTTGGCCATAAAGGCCTCATAAAACTCAGACCAGGTCAAAGAAGGTGACAATGGTGGTCTACAAGCAACATGAGCCCTCCACCATAACTTCACTGGGCCCTCTAACTGATAGGTAGTATAACCAACCCCGTGAGTCTCCAACAAACCCAAATGATGCAACATCTCCTCACATGTAGTAATAAAGTCATATGGATCCTGTACAGAAGTACCAGCAAACCTCGGAGGTGCTAACCTCAAAAACCTACAAAACACCTTCTGCTCTGACTCTGTCATAGCTGGGCGAGGAGCAAAAGGCTGTGCAATGGATGGAACCGAAATGACCTCCGCACGGGGAGCCATAGTAGCCGGCTGCGATTCTAAGCTCTGTGCACCCAGGGCTGCCCCCTGAGCGGATGTCTGCGCTACCTCAGAAGGCCGCTCTCCAATTATACCCAAAACCTATAATAGTAATCCTTGAATATCTGGAGACTGAGCTGCGGCTGGAGCTGGCACAGAAGTGGGCACTAGAGCTGGTACTGGATCTGGCGCTGGAGCTGGTACTGGAGCTGGCGCTGGAGCTGGTCGCTGGAGCTGGCGCTGGAGCTGGCACTGGAGCTGGCGCTGGAGCTGGCACTGGAGCTGGCGCTGGAGCTGGGAGGCTCATCTCCGCGTGATGCCGATGATCTCGTACGAACCATCTGCGGAAGAATGAAGTAGAACAACTGAGATTTCCAGAAACTTCAAGGGTTCCTCGCATGACACAGAAGCAATGAGAGAGTCAAATTTCCTAAAATGTCACTGTAGCCTCCCAAAGATTGAGTACGGACGTCTCCGCCCCGATCCGCAGGACTCTACTAGACATTGGCTCCTATACCGATGACACCGGTGAACCTAGAGCTCTGATACCAAGTTGTCACGACACGATTTCTCAGTCATGATGGCACCTACAACCCCCCAGTAGGCGAACCAATTCCCGTAGCCCAGGACAGTTAGTAATGGGCTACTATCTAACAAATAAGTGGAAGAATAGTTTAATAAGCAAAAGTAAGAGAGTAAGATGAGGAGAATAGATAACAGGAGTATATATATACATATGCGGAAACTAAACCAAACCCCAAGACCTGGTATCATAGTATAGAGCCGAAACTACATACATGGAGTGCAAACGATCCAAAACAATATATACAGATGTCTCTGAATGGTAATAGAGTACATAAAACAAAAGATAAACTAAAGCTAAGCTCCGATCGCCAAGAGCTCACCCTCAGTCTGAAGTAGTCCCCAACAGATCTCCAAGCACGAATCACAGCGATCTAATGGCGAGGGCCCACTCTAGGATCTGGACCAAAAGATGCAGCGGGTAGGGTGAGCACCAAATGCGAAGCATAAGGTACCCAGTAGATATCATAGGCCGACTGGGCACATATAAGATAAAAGCGTAGTAACAGACAGAATAGAAGCAAGCAGTCACAGAAATCAATGAAAGGTACACAGGAACTAGCCTAGAGGGAAATCAGCAGAACCACATGTGAGGCCAGTAAGCAGAATATACACATCATAGGCACAGGTTAAAGTAAGGAGTAACGCACCTGGGGTCCTTGCAATAACAGTGTATACATGATAGGTTTACGAAATGGATGGTATACCGGTAACCTCAAGTGTAAGAAGAGGGAAAGAGTAATGATAGGCATGCTTAGAGACATGAATCAAACTCAACTAATCATATCAATCTCAATCCATAAACTAACAGTCTAGCAGTAACCAATTTCATACTTAACCATAACAGGGAACAATTCTGTAAGTAAATAGCAAGAATCTACCTACAGTCCCCAGGCCGCCCATACAATCGAGGAACACAAACAAGTGAAAACAAACCCTCCGGCATCCCATATTACCGGAGCGTACAATCAACAAACAACAAACAAGGGTGGAGCCTCAAACAATGAATGATATGATGCATGAAGATCTCAAGTGAAATGGTATCGCTGTATGTACCTCCTCCAGCGCCGATCTGGCCCAGCAGGTAGGTTCCATGGAAGGACACTACCCGTATACCTCTACTCCACCGTATACCCTTCCTCCGGCACACGCAGCCCCAGGCCCGGAAGGCAAGGTCCATAGAGGTCCCTGATCCCATACTAAAACTCAGTATCAAAACATGTCGTCCGGAAGCAAGTCCGGGTTCAAGATAGAGACCCAGTCTCGAATATGCATGCCCAGACCCTGTCCAGGACTAAAGTAGTAGGAAAATATCTCAAAAACCCTTTTAAGGGTGCCCGGGCATAATCGGGGATAAACAGTAGAAAGTCATCTCAGGTGCTCGGTCCAACCGAGGCTAAAATCATTTCGAGTAGCAGGAAAACTCAACTAGTACCCGACCCTGCCGAGTCTAGTGTTAATCGTAAAACTGGTGATTTAAATCATAATTTTACTTTCTTTTACCCAAGAATGTTCACAAGTTAAATCGAACCATTTCCAATTCATTTCCATCAAAAATGGGCCCCCGGAGCCATGCAAGGTTTGGAAAATAGTGCCAGTGAGCCCGAAGCCAAAACCGTAGTAAAACATGGAAAAACCTCTTTATATGCGTGGAAATGGTATGATCAAGCACAATAGCTGCCCAGCAGCTCACAATCAACCTATCGACCCTGCACAGGCCCACAACTACTCAGCAAGCATAACCAGCCTAGAAGGATAATTCTATGCCCGGGACTCACGGATATTCCCAAAATCCCACCTTATATGTTCCAGAGTCAACAAGGCCTCACAGGACAACAAGGATAAATAAAATATATCGACAAGTACTACAAACAACAGAGGAACAAAAGTAGGCAGACATGAATAAAGCGGTCAAGGTCTGTGGTACCGACCTAATAAACCCAACCCAAGGATGCCCATCAATACAATTTTATCCTATATATGTGGAGTCTAGGGAAAATAAACCGTAACCTACCTGTCGTCCGATGAAAAGCTCGAACCTCTCTGAAAAGCTCCGAAACTAAATCAAACTCTAATTTGGGCTTGAATAACTTGACGTGGATAATTGATTTTCTTTCGACAATCAAATCAAGCGTTCAAAATATCATTCTAACAAATCTTCTTGCAGCGGATGCGTAAGTATATACATAGCATAATAAAAGAATATGATAACTATTTCTAGTTGAGAAAAGCAAGTTAAAACGCGAGGAGCATATGTGCAATAATATATAGTGAGAGAATTATGATAAGAATCTTGTCTATTATTAAAAAGGAATATATCCATAATAGTGAAGATGGAACACATATACATATAGATATATAAGTCACGGGCAGTAGGCAAATAAATTAATTAATATATAATTATTTAGAAATTAGCATTATGAAAATGATTATGTGATGCCACCTTTCAAACTTGCTATGTGTTGTGTTAGCCCTCCACTTCCACGTGTGAGGTGTGGTGCCACCACATTTCTTTTTAACCCGCTACGTATATACTCGGGTATTGCATAAGTTCGTGGTAAAATAAATATAACTTTTTGAATATATCATAATTCATAGAAAATTATTTTAAACAAAACCTACTATATTATAATAATAAATTTTAACGTAACTAAATTTACTATCTCCGTTAAAATATTACAATGTATAAAAATCTTATAAAATAAATACATATACAATTATATTGTAACAAAAATATTTTTCATAAACCTTTAAAATATTTTAAAAGGTAATAATAATATAACTTTTTACCAAATTCAATTTTTAAATTAAATATTTTCGAGTACGCACGATTTTGATACTCAAGAACTCTCTTGGAACCCTCCCTTATGTTTTCTCACTGTTTCAGAACTGAAATGGCGTTTTAAAACATGAAGTTGAGGCTTTGTGCGTTGGAAACTAGACTTGTAGACCTTCGATTTGGTATTTCGGGGGACTTCTAACTCTTTATATATTGAGAGAAAAGCCATGAGACATTTTACCCAAAGTTCAGAAAATTTATTAAAGGAACTTACGATAACTTTTGCCGACTTACTTGTCTTCAAAACTTATAATACGACCAAACAAATGGACCCGGAACCGAAATACCGGTCCTGACAAGCCTTAAGTGACTTGGGGCCGCTACAAACAAGCTCTAACGGTTCAAGGAAAACGTATACGTGGAAATAACCGGAAGGGTCATTACAATTAGTTAATCTAGAATTGATTGAGTTCTGATAAATTATTGTGACATTTTGGGTCATTATGATTAATTGGGTGTTGTATGATGATAAAACCTGAGGACTAGGGTGTCGAGAAGGTTCGAGGAACCGGGAACTTGGATTATTAAACCACAGGTTAAAGAAGGGATTCTATGAAGTATTGTTATAAGAAACTAGAATATCATAATTGGTTGAATTACCAAGGTTAGGGTAGGTCTCTCCCCATGTTGTATTTCGGTACTAGAAGGAGGGTCAGGATTGAATGTATCTACTAGTATGTGTTACAGAGTGAATTGGGGTTAGTCTTCGGATGGAATTTCAAGGTTAAGTTTATGTACCCTGAATGGGGGTTGGTGATGGTTATTAATTTCTAAATGTACATTATGTGTTCACATACTATTTCTTAGTAAAGTATGATCTGTATTTTTAGGGAATGATTTGGGAATGTCTAGTTGTTCGATAATCAGTCTTGTGAAATGAACTTGTTTATTTGCTTGTTGGCTTTACAAGTATGTTTGTTCATTGGTTGTTATTGATTGGAATTGGTGTGACATTCTGTTGGCTTAGGTACCATGCCTGGTACGGGTATACTAACGGTTGGCTTGAGTACCATGCCTGGTATGAAAATTACTAACGGTTGGCTTGAGTACCACTCCTGGTATAGTAATTACTAATGATCGGCTCATGTACCATGCCTAGTACAGGTTCTACATTGATTGGCTCGGGTACCACGCTTGGTACGGGTTGATTATACATTATTGACTATGTTTGTCGATGATTCCATGAGTGTACTGGGTTGATTGTTAAATTTGTGATTGATTATATTGGTCCTTGAGAGGCCGAGTTATTACACTTAAATGTTGGGTTGGTCCTGGGGTGGACTGGGCATTGCATGTTAACACTTAGGTGTTGGTCTAGGGATCCTTGATTGGTCCGGGTAATGAAAAAGGCTAAATATCAAGTTTATTATTGTTGTTAAATGATTGTTGAAATTGTTCTGTATGGTTGATAAGTAAAAAGGTAGACTGAGAGTCTGGAGTTGTACTACTGGCTGTTATTATATGTTGCACTACTTTACTCAGTGTGGGTGTACTTATTGTTCTTTATATGTTGGGTTCCTGAGAGGGCCAGGATTTCTTATTATTTGGCGTATAGTTGGTCCTTGAAGAGCTGGGCTAGTGTTCTTAAGTGACAACGGGCATAGATGATATACTACAAATCCTTTCTTGGTCCAGGTTATGTAAAAAGGATGCATGTTGGTTGTCACTAAGAATTGTCAATGTCAGCTCGACGTGCTACGTGCGGTTGATAAGCTAAGGAGGAGACTTGTGGTTTGGTTATAATGTTGGTTGTTTTTACTTGTCGAGTATGGAAATGGTGTCATTGGGGCGGTTTTTTACTAGTAGGTGGCGGTACAACGGGTGCGGTCTACTCTCTAAGTAGTGGGGTTTACTCCGGGTTGTTGAGTCATAATGGTTGACTTGGGGAAGGAAATAGTAGTTTGGGTATAAACATAGATATTGGCAATGGTTAAGGTGACTTGGAAAGCCTAAGGGTTAGTGTGACTTGGGAAGTCTAGGTGTCAAGGTGACTTGGGAAGTCTTGAGAGTCAGGGGGTGAAGTCTCCAAGTGAGGAATTAGGCAATGAAAGGGATAAGAAGAGTTGCCATTGGTTTGGGATAAAGGTGGATGTTGGAGGATGGAACTACATTGGTTAATTTCATGCTTTCCCTGATTTTCTTATATAATGGTATGAGTGGATTCAGGTTGACTGATGATGCCTACCAGTACATGTGTTTGTACTGATTCTACACTTGCTATACCTTTTTGGGTATAGTCTGGTTGTAGGGTTTGGTGATGCTTCATAGGTATATGAGGACGACGATCTTCAACAACTTCTACTCCTTGTATCTATAGTGGGAGCTGTGTCATCTCATTTTTGCTCATAACATTTCTATAGTAGCTCTTGTACCGGCTTAGACTAGGTTCTAGGGAGGGCTGTTTTCAAATTATAAAAGGTTTTTCCACATATCTTGTAAACATTTTCATGTATCAAAAAGGCTTATTTCATGATTTATTTCTTTTTCCACATTACTTGTTAGTTCGGGTTGTAAGGGTCCTCCTATCTAGGTAGATTAGAGTAGGTACCCGCACGGCCCGGTAGTTAGGTTGTGACAAATGGTATCAGAGCCTAGGTTACTGGTCTCCCAGTACAAGAGAAAAATGTCAAATAGAGTCCCATAGATTGGTGTGTTGACATCCATATCTAATCTTTGGGAAGCTATGAAGCATTCTAGGAAATATCTCTCTTCTTTCATTCCTTTTCGTGCGGTTCATTCACTTGCTTGTATGGGTTGAGTCCAATTGGTATCTCTCGATTCCAATTGGTATCTCAACGAAGTAAAGGATGTCATTGGACTTCGGTTGCAATAAGACAAGCAAGGGAAATTGGAACTGGGAAGGTTCCAATTGGTATCTAGCCTGGGAGGCTATGTAAAGGATGGATGAATCGGCTAATGGTCATCCATGAAGCGAATAAAAGGTAATAAAATATATTTGATTGAGTGTTGGAGCTTAAGACTTATGATTGAATGCATTGCATTAATTAAATGACTGCGATTGTGTGGCGTGTAATTTCTTGAGTTACTTTGAAATTTGTGATTTGTGAAGAGTCTTAACCTGGTTATGTGTTAATGATTGACGAAATTCTTGTTTTGTGGTTTCAAGTGGAAAATAGTATGCTAAATGCTAGGCAGAGTCTTATTATTGGTAAAAATGATAAGGGAAAATGATAAATATACTTGTGGGAACTTAGGTTTCAAGTGGTTGGTATGTGCATAAGTACCAGGGACAAGGGCTATTAGTTCTTAATAGCGGGAATTATGGTAAGACATGGATGATCGACTAATGGTCATCCATGAGACGAATAGAGAGTAAATTATATGACTTGATTTCGTTGTAGCCTGAAGCTAAATTATTTGTGTGTTATAGTGCGGGTATGACTTACTTGTTAGTATGTGATTGGTTGCCTTACTGTAAAATTGTGGGTCTAAAGGTCGTCATAATTTGAATTAGTATGATTTGGTTTGTGATAAAATGCTATGTGTGTGGAGTTAAAATTTCATATTACTTTTGAAAAGGGAATCATCATTGGTCAAGATGGTGAGGGGAAATGATTTACGACTGTAGGGAAGCTTCGGTCTCAGGACAGTCGTGACTTGGTTGGGAACCATGGGAACAAGGGGGTTATTCGTGCGTAATAGAGAGATTGTATTGTTGAGAACAATTTTCTTAGGTGAATCTTTTATGATTGATGATAATTGGATGCTAAATTTTGTTCAGTGCATCTCGGGAATGGTCTAGGGATGTTGTTTAAGACCATAGCGGGGTTTATGGGGTCAAATCATGATAACCGGGAAGAGGGATGATTTGTTTTGCTAAAAAATTGAAATTTTCTGGACTGGTAACATTGGGACCACCATTGCAGAACTATACTGCTACGGTGATCCCGCCATAGCGAGATTTTCTCCGCTACAGTGGTATTGCTATAGCGGAGTGACAACCGCTATAGCAGAAGTACGCGGGGCAGAATGCCTGCCCTGCTTTCCTTTGTTTTCCATTTCATTCCCAGGGCATCTAAAGGCAATGGTTAAGTTATGAGCTGCTATGTGAAACAAGGAGATCGTCTATAGAACTAATATAGTATGCATATAAGGGAATTTGCCAGAAATTTAGCATCCATGTGAGATAAAAAGGAAAGGGTAGATATGGTAGCCTGGGGTATAGGTAAAATTATGATTGGCCATTGGTGGGAATAGTCACTCATGTAGATTTTGGCAAAATGACCCGTAATTAACTGAGTAGTGTTGGACACTGCTTATAGGCTTATGTTATGAGGGCGATTATTGGATGATTTTAATAATGATGATCCTTAGTGGCAGGGTCGGTCTAGGAAATGGGGTTATTAAATGAATCCTTTAACATTGTTATTCCTTTCGTCGGTCATGATAATGCCGGTATTAGTATTCATTGAGTGGTGGGGGTGTGCTCGCCATAGCATTGGTTAGGGTGTAAGTTCCAGGGTAGAATTCCCCCTAAGACAAGAGTTGACAAAAACCTCAACCTAGGATGAGTTCTAATGGAATTTTCATTGTTGTATGGTTTAGAGATGCGTGGTGTCTCGGGGAATAGTGTTGATAGGAATAAGGTGATACTATGATATGTGAGAGGTATAGTATGTAACACCCCATACCTTTCAAAACCTATGTGACTAAGTAAATATCGACGAAGGTATTTGAGCTCGAGATTGTGAAGGGGTACTTTGGCCTAGAATTTGAAATTGTCAAATGTATATAAGTGTTAAGTTAAATTATAAGGAGGAGGGTTTTGAAAATGAGATAAAACAAGTGAGGTACTTGCTCGACTTATCTAAGCTCTTAGGTGACAAGTAGGTGCATCACCTACCTACGCTAACGAACTAAGTTCCGAGGGCCGATTACGGGCAGCAACACCATGGATTATTAGACCTAATGGTAGCCCAAATGAAGCTTAAAGTTGGCCCATCAAGCACAACCAAATCTGGCCCAAACAACTACAAAAGTTAGCCACCAATATTGACCACATTTTTGACCCAAGAGAAGCCCAAAATCAGCCCCAAAACTTAACCCTTTTGAGGCCCAAGCAAAGGGTAATTTAGGCCCAAGTTTCTTGACCCATTTTGGCCCAAATATACTCAAAAAAAGTCGGCCAAAAAGGTCCCTTTATATAGGCCATTTGCTGATTAATGTTGATCACAAAAAGCTGGAAAATTCTCTCTTATCTCATTTCCTTTTGGCAGCCCTTCTCTCCCTTTAGGGTTCTAAGAAGACCAAGATTAATTGAAGCTTAAGGTGAGTTAAACAACTTGTTATATTGGTATTAATATACTACATATAGCTAGGATATCCTATGGTAAGAAAGACATGAACTATGGCAGCCCTTTCTTATGATTTAACACATGGAAATTGTGTAACAATTAAGAGATTTCTTCTTCTCTTGTTGGTGTATGTGTAGGGGGTACTTAAGCTTTTAAAGCATCAATAAAAAAGAGGATAAAAACACACCTTCAAGTGTGGTAAGTACTCTGCCCATAATAATATTTTTGGATTGAAGTTCGGATGAACAATTGTTGTTGAATTGTTGTTAAGAACTCACGGGACGGCGATCGGAAGCCGTGAGTTCAATGTGTTGCTATTGTATTTCGGCATGGTGGGTTGTGTAGGGGATGTTTGATGTGTTTTGTATTATTGGAGGCAGTAGGTTGGTGTGTGTGTGATGTGTATTGGATAGGGGAGAAAGGTGTGATGATACACCTTTAATTAATGCAAAATACGTAAATCTGCCCGGAAAATGTTTAGCTACTATTTTGGGAATGTTGCAGTAGGTTTAAGAGATAATATTAGCTTCATTATACCCTTGTGTTGTAGATTAACTTAATAAAGGAAAGTCCAAGTTGTGGTAAGCGCAATCTTCGGAAAGAACGAGGTATGTTAAGGCTTCTTTATTCCTTATCGGCATGAATCTAGAAATAGAACTCTAAATCTCCGAAAGAAGGAATTTGAGTATTTTGTTGTAAGAGAGATGATTTGGTAACTCAACAAGTCTTAAGGAACTAATTTATACATTATGGTGATTCATGTCGCCTTCTTATAAAAATCTGATTCTTTTTGCACGAAATGTAAGTTATCCTTTTGTCAAGTTTCTTCTTTGTATTGTGATCTCTAATCAAGCTTTAGAAAGTATACAAGGAAAGTTAGAAAGTCAAATCCCCATTTATATGTGTTTGCATGTTGATTCCAACACCTAGTAAGCCAAGGCTAAAGAAGTTATCTAAATGAACCTTCATAAATAACAAGAATAGCTTTGAAGGTCAATCTAGTAATACACTTATTATGTGTGGTTTGCGTGTTAGTGTGCACCGAGGTGCTACTGCCATATTGAGGCTATTATATACATAGTGTGCACCGAGGTGCTACTGCCATATTGAGGCCATTATACACATAGTGTGCACCAAGGTGCTACTGCCATATTGAGGCCATTATATACATAGTGTGCGCCGAGGCGCTACTGCCATATTGAGGCTATTAAATATAGGGTGCGCCGAGGCGCTATTGTGGTTCAGTGTGGGTTATAAATAGTGAGTTGCAGCGTGAGTTAATTCATGTGTTGTGTTCTAAAAAAGAATAAAGGAGAAAGAGCTTAACGAGTCTTACCAATTACAGTTTACAAGTTTCATATTTTATCTTGTTCAGATTTACCACTTGCGACTTGATTTTATGCTTCTACCTTACATGCCAGTACATTATTGTCGTACTGACGCCCCATTGCCTGGGGGCGTTGCATTCATGCCTGCAGGTCCAGACAGAAACCCAGATAGACCTCTTCAGTAGGAGTTGCGGAGTTCAGCCATTTTGGTAAGCTCCATTCTTCCTGGAGCTGACGAGTCAGAGGTCTAGCTTATATTTTGACCAGGTTATGTATATGTACAGCTTATGGGTAGTCCAGGGCCCTGTCCTGGATATGAGATATTTTACTTACTCCTAGAGGCTTGTAGACGTGTATATGTACATCAGTGTTGGGTATGGCCTTGTCGGCCTTGTTATTAGTTATCTACTATGATAATAGCCTTGTCGGCCTTGAGTTGCTTAACTACTATTGAGCTTTCAGTGTTTCAAATTGTAATTCTTAGAGACCTTGTCGGTCTCAGACCCCCAGCAGGTTCAACAGAGATACACTCTATTTTGGCACCCTCGGCCTTTTGGGGCTCCAGGTGTCGGTCATGCCTCCCATGGTTTGGGGCGTGACATAGTAGCCCATAAGAAGCTTCCGGAATGGAGTTTGGGTTAGTAGAACTCCGGGTATAGCGGGAAAGGGATCGCCATGGTGGGGTCTAGTCCCCTTGGCATGGAAAAATTATTTTTGTTCGTTAGTGGAGTTTCTTTTGCTCCGGTGTTTCGATAAGGCCCTCGATTTCTTGGGCACTCGGGGAGGGGTAATCTAGTCAGACTTGTGCAACTCGAAGGAAGGAATTCCTTGATAGAGCGGGAGTGAGCTAAATTTTGATTGAGATGGGTACACCAAGGGATTCGAAATTTTCAGTGGTTTGCATAAGGTTATTTTTACGCTGTCATGATAGAGCGTTAAGGTCCAGAGGGTGGACTCCTTCTTTTCTTTCCACCTTAGAGATCGTTCGGGGATGAATGATAGGAAAATTGGTATCTGTTGTAACGACCGGGTTCATCATTATGGGTAAATCGTTTGTGCCAACTTTTGAGTCAGAAAACTTCCGGGTTTAGGAGTTGAAAATTCTGGGATAGGCTAGTCTCGATCGATTTTTGAGTGAGGTATGGTCTAGGGCAATTCGGGTACGGATTGGGTAAAGAGTCTTGATTTGAGCTAGTTTTCCATTTAGCTAAGACATAAAGAAGTCTGGGGGACTTTTCAATCAAATTCGGGTAAGTAGAACTCCCAATATCAAAGTTGACGTGAAAGGGTTGGTACGAAACATCAGGATTTCGAAGTGTGGTAAAACAAGCTATTTGTGGGGATTTTTTGAGGTTCTGTTCCATGTCGACCGCTATGGCAGTTGATACAGCACTATAACAGCCTCCGCTATAGTGGAGAAATTTCTGCTATAGCGAAAGTCAATGCCGGTCAGCACTGCTATAGTAGTAGGTTACGCTATGATGGTACTGCTATAGTGGAGCGTAGACCACTATAGTGGAGTGACAGGATCAGAAAACTCAAAAATGGGTTTTATATTTTCATTCTCTCCCATTCAACCCCAAAATAGACAAGGGTTACTCCAAGAACCCTCCTTGGCTACTCTAAGGCTTGGGAGTCATGGGGAGGGGAGATTCCGGCTAAAAGGATGCGAAACCATGGATTTTGGGCCTGTCATCCATCAAGGAACGCCTTCACGAAGCCAGAAATTGCACATCGCAGCTGCTTGGCATCCAAGTAAGCCAGGTTTTCATTATTGAGTAGATTGACCCGCTTCTGTTTCCTACTTGTTGTATAGTTGAAAAGGAGAATCCATGTTTAGGCCCTCAGGCAAGAAGTCTGGAGGAGAATTGATATGGTTGGATTAGTTAATCTAGAATTGATTGAGTTGTGATAAATTGTTATGACATTTTAGGTTGTTATGATTAATTGGGTGTTGTGTGATGATAAAACCTGAGGACTAGGTGTCGGGAAGGTTCGAGGAACCGGGAACTTGGATTATTAAACCACAGGTTAAAGAGGGGATTCTCTGAAATATTGTTATAAGAAACTAGAATATTGTACTTGGTTGAATTACCAAGGTTAGGGGAGGTATCTCCCCATGTTGTATTTTGGTACTAGAAGAAGGATCAGGATTGGATGTATCTACTAGTATGTGTTAAGGGGTGAATTGGGGTTAGTCTTCGGATGGGATTTCAAGGTTAAGTTTATGTACCCTGAATAGGGGTAGGTGATGGTTATTGATTTCTAAATGTGCATTATTTGTTCACGTACTATTTCTTAGTAATGTATGTGCTGCATGTTTAGGGAATGATTTGTGAATGTCTAGTTGTTCAGTAATCAGTCTTTTGAAATGAACTTGTTTGTTTGCTTGTTGGTTTTACAAGTACATTTGTTCATTGGTTATGATTAATTGGACTTGGTGTGATATTCGGTTGGCTCGGGTACCACGCCTGGTATGGGTATACTAACGGTTGGCTCGGGTACCATGCCAGGTACGAGAATTACTAACATTTGGCTCGGGTACCACGCCTGGTATGAGAATTACTAACGGTTGGCTTAGGTACCACGCCTGGTACAGGTTCTACATTGGTTGGCTTGGGTACCACACCTGGTACGGGTTAATTATGCATTATTGACTATGTTTGTCAACGGTTACATGAGTGTAGCGAGTTGATTTTTAAATCTATGATTGATTACATTGGTCCTTGAGAGGCCGGGTTATTATACTTAAATGTGGGGATAGTCCTGGGGTGGACCGAGCATTGCATGTTAACACTTAAGTGTTGGTCTAGGGATCCTTGATTGGTCCGGGTAATGAAAAAGGCTAAATATCATGTTTATTATTATTGTTAAATGATTGTTGAACCTGTTCTCTATGGTTGATAAGTAAAGAGGTAGACCGAGAGTCTGGAGTTGTACTACTGGTTGTTATTATATGTTGCACTGCTTTACTCAGTGCGGGTTTACTTATTGTTCTTTATATGTTGGGTTCCTGAGAGGGCCAGGATTTATTATTATTTGGCATATAGTTGGTCCTTGAAGGGCTGGGTTAGTGAGCTTAAGTGACAAGGTGGTTCTTATGTGAATCGGGGATGTATATTATGGGCATAGATGATGTATTAGGGATCCTTGCTTGGTTCGAGTTATGTAAAAAGGATGCATGTTGGTTGTCACTAAGAATTGTCAATGTCAGCTAGACTTGCTACGAGCATTTGATAAGCTAAGGAGGAGACTTGTGGTCTGGTTATAATTTTTGTTGTTGTTACTTATCGAGTATGGCTCTGGGGTCATTGGGGCGGTTTTGTACTAGTAGGTGGCGGTACGACAGGTTCGGTCTATGTCACTAAGTAGTGGGGTTTACTCCGAGTTGTTGAGTCATAATGGTTGACTTGGGTAAGGAAATAGTAGTCCGGGTATAGACATAGATGTTGGCAATGGTAAGGTGACTTGGAAAGCCTAAGGGTTAGTGTGACTTCGGAAGTCTAGGTGTCAAGGTGACCTGGGAAGTCTTGAGAGTCAGGGGGTGGAGTCTCTGAGTGAGGGAGTTGGCAGCGGAAGGGATATGAAGGGTTGCCATTGGTTTGGGATAAAGGTGGATGTTGGAGGATGGGACCTCATTGGTTAATTTCATGCTTTCCCTAATTTGCTTATATGATGGTATAAGTGGATTCGGGTCGACCGATAATTCCTACCAGTACGTATATTTTACTAATTCTACTCTTGCTATACCTTTTGGGTATAGTCTGGTTGCAGGGTTGGTGATGTTTCATAGGTATAGGATGACGTCGATCTTCAACAGCTTCTACTCCTTGTCTCTATGGTGGGAGCTGTGTCATCTCATTTTTGCTCGTAACATTCCTGTAGTAGCTCTTGTACCGGCATAGACTAGGTTCTAGGGAGGGCTATTTTCAAATTGTAAAAGGTTTTTCCGCATATCTTGTAAACATTTTCATGTAACAAAAAGGCTTATTTCATAAATTATTTCTTTTTCCGCATTACCTGTTGGTTCGGGTGGTAAGGTTTCTCCTATCTAGGTGAATTAGAGTAGGTGCCCACATGGTCCCATAGTTGGGTCGTGACAGTTAGTTATGTGAAGTAGCTAGATAAGGGATATTGGGAAGATTCTTAGATAGTTTGAAGTGAATATATTATTAGTCTTGAAAGTTGTGTTGATGAATGTATGAATGATCACATTATGTGGCTAGTAACTTACACTGAAGCCCAAGGTTGGTTGTTCCAGGCGATATGACAAAGTAGTATTCTTAAAAGTAACTTTAGATGCATAGGACCTTGTCGAGTTTTAGGATGAACTTAAGGGCTAATTTACATTCGAATATGGAAGTTTCCTAAGGGGGGAGATAGAATATATGACCCCATGACTTCAAACTAGCATGGTTGCCTTAGGGATGACAGTTGGTGTTTCCTAGATGGTCTTGAACCTGGTAAAATCATGCCATAGCCTCAAACTCTAGTAGCTACATCGTATGGACCCATTGGAGAACTATAAGTTGTAAGTGATGAAGCTTACGTCCAAGTCCATGTCATTCATTCTCTATGAACTTGTGTCACATGATTAAGATATTCGGGTTATGTTGAAGTTACATATCTAAGATATCCTCTATGACTCGTGCCTATACGTTACTTCCATGACTTGCTATGAAGCTTCTCTATTAATGAAGTTCAAGTGGTCAAGAAATAGTTCAAGAGAGATACAAAACCTGCTATTATACATATGTAAGGTATTCATTCTATCCATGAACCACATTCGAGGACAAATGATCCCACAGGGGAGATATTATAACACCCCATGATTTTAGGCTAAGATTTTGAACCATTCTAAGTATGTAGTTATACCCGAACCCGATTAGATTTTTATGTATCTAGGTGTGAAGATCAATTCTTAAGTGTTGGAAGAGCTTTGGTTTTGGATTAACGTCTTAAGGAACCTCTAGTACAAAGTTAAGTTGAAAGCTTTCCTAGCGATTAAGTTTTCATATAAGTTCATATAAAAGTCAACTTCAAATGATCATTCTTCCTATTATATGAGGAGTTATGGGTCCTAAAACCTACCGAACTAAAGGTCTTCGAGTCTAGTTTTCAACTCCCCTGACCATTTGTCAATCCAATATTTTTACAAGTCTTTATGCCCATTTTACTTGGCACTACTCAGTCTGCACGCTGAGCTATGTGCTCGAGCATCAACTATGTGGTTGTGCATTGAAAAAAGTGCTATTGCCTTGTTGTGCACTCAAGCTGTGTGCTAGCGCATTGAAAGTAGTGCTATTGCCTTTCTGTGCACCCAAGATGTGCTTCGACGCACATGGAAAATGTTATAAAAGCGCCCTTAAGTCTTACTCATGGGATCCATAGGTTTTCATTAAAATCCACCCCAAGGTTCAAGAAACAAGTTCTTGTTATCTTTTCCTCCAAAGTTCAAACCTTTCTTAAGAATTTAGAGCATTTAAGCTATGTAAGGCTACCTTTTTCTCATCAGTCCTCCCAAATGTCACATCATGCTTTAGAATGAATATCATGAACGAATCTAGGGTTAGGGTAAAACCTTGTGCTTCTTGATGATTCTTGATTCTTCACGTAGATCTCATGAAAGTCATTATACATGTTTCTTTGTTTTATTTCGTGGCAAAGCTAATCTTTGTAGCATGATCTGAACCCTAAATTCCAAAACTTTTCCCTAGGAAGAGAAATATTCAAGAACCCAACTTCCTCCAAGGTTCATCTATCATCCGAGGTAAGATTTAAGCATATACTTTGGATGATTTCTATATTCTTAACACAAATTAATACCTCTTACTCATGAGACCCATGGATTTTCAAGAAAATCCACCCAAGGTTCAAGAAATAAGTTCTTGCTATCTTTTCCTCTAAAGATCAAACCTTTCTCAAGAATTTGGAGCGTTTAAGCTATGTAAGGCTACCCCTTTCTCATCAGCCCTCCCGAGTGTTGTATCATGCTTTAGAGCAAATATAATGAACGAATCTAGGGTTAGGGTGAAACCTTGTGCTTTTTGATGATTCTTGATTCTTCAAGTAGATCCCATGAAAGTCATTATACATGTTTCTTTATTTTATTTTGAGGCAAAGCTAACCTTTATAGAATGATATGAACCCTTGTACATTAATTAAAGAATGCAAGAAACTTGTTAAATTATGAAATCCCCTGAATACCTATGAAATTGATAGAATCTCATGAATTTTGTCTAACTTGTGATCCTTATGAATATCTATGAATCTATAACTCTATGTGTCTCATGAAACCTATGAAATTTATAAACTTACGATTCCCATGAATCTTATGAAATCTCCAAGTGTTAACCTTTATGAAAATGTATTGTCCATGGTCTTTAAGACAAATTCCCTTAAGTAGGTTTTAAATGTGATTAACCTAATCTCCTCTGTATATGCTTGATATTATAACATGAACTCCCTAATCATAATAACTATGATAAGACAATAATGAATGTTCCAAAAGTTTACTCTCCACAAAGATAAGAAGGCTCTATAATATTTGAATCATAGCCAGGTGAATGAAGATAGTACTTTTCCTAAACTCTCTACAATATTGACAAACAAGATAACTTGATATGAATACTCTATGATTGGTTAATGAACAAGATGCATTATGACTATGAGCCAAAAATGGCTAACATTAAGATTACTAACCTAAAGTGGCCTCCATCTCCATATTTATAGGGGCCAGGGTACTCAAGAATAGCAGTCCCCCGCTGACATTAGATCCTGGGTGCTCAACAAATGGAGTCCCCCATTTTTATTGAGGCAAGGGTACTTGTCTAGAGCAACCAATTTAATTCGAGGTTAGGGTACACAATGAAAGCCCCCCAGTTAATTTGTGGCAAGTGAGATCATATAGACAAAATTTAAGATGTAAAAATCTGACGGTTAAAGTGTTCACTTCCACAATAAAAGAAGAGAATATGATGTACTTAATGTTCCTAAGGCAGGTTTCCAGTTTGAGTTATTATCATGTCTAGCTTACTTCTAGTGTTTGTATTACTTCAGATATGTTATGTTGTATTTTGTCCTGCCCATTTACATACCATACATTCCATGTACTGACACCATTTGGCACTGCATTTTTGTATGATGTAGACTCAAGTACACATGTTAATGATCTAGCACGTCCTTATGATCGTCAATGTTCAACTTTTGGTGAGACTCACTTGTCATGACCCGATTTCTCAGGTCATGATGGCACCTAAAACCCCCCAGTAGGCAAATCAATCCCCGTAGCCTAGAACGGTTAGTAATGGGCTACTACCTAACCAAAATGCACAATAAGCAGAAATAAGCGGAAGCAGAATGTGAAGGTAGACAAAACGGAAGCAAAACCTGAATATATACATGAAGAGAACTACACCAACCCCAAGACTTGGTATCGACAGTACAAAAGCTTCTAATAGAATACAAGTGCTAGAAGTAACAAAATATAAGTACAACTGTCTCTGAATATACAAAGAGTATCAGTACAAAAGATGAGATGTGGTCAAGCCCCGAAAGACTGAGGAGGCGCTGGAGTGACAATGGTTCACAGTCCGACTGCTAATTCAAGTTACCTTTCAAAGAGATTCCGCATCTACTTATTTCAGGATGAAGACATGTCAGCATTTCAGGCGTTCACCCTAGCCTCGAATATCCCAAAAGCTACACGAGTCTCCAACGCAATCAACGGCAAAAGCTCAACTAATATCTGCACCAGAAGATGCCGAAGTGGAGTATGAGCACCAATTTCTAAGCAACGGGTACCCAGTAGGCATCATCAGCCGATTGAGCGCATATAAAATATAAAAGCCATAACTAGCAGAATACAAGAAGATAGTCACAGAAAGAAAAGAAAAAGCAAAAGGAAACTAGCACATGAGTAATCAACCAAGAGTTACAAGTAAAACATGCTAGCACAAAAGATATACATACACTGAAACACAGGTGGAAAAAAAAGGAAGAAAGGACACACCTGGGATCTTTGCAACAAAAATATATATAAAGAGAATTTAACGAGATGGGCGGTATACCAGTAACCTCAAAATAGCGGGAAAGAAGGAAGGCAAACCAACGATCGAGCTAGAAATCTCATACTAACAAAAACAAGCCTAAGGTACCAAATACCAAGATAAAATAGCCGTAAACAACTCAAAAGTGAAGCCTAAGATGGAATGACCAACCCAACATATTCAAAACTACAACTCAAGCAAGGATAAAACACGAACCAAGAACCCCACAATAGCTCAGAAAGCTACACAATCAGCATCTCAGTATGATGGGACCCATTAGCCTCTCAATAATCTCAGTCCCAAGGATGGTGCCTCAACAGGTTAAAAACATTCATCCAATCGATACCAAAAGTCCATACTAGTCTTACGAAATAACAAGAGTAATATAATCTACCTATAGTCCCAACGGCCGCCCATATAACCGAGGAACACAATTAAGTGAAAACAAACCCTCTGTCCGCCCATACAACCAGAGCATACACTGAACACACATCAAACAAAGGTGGAATCCTATCGGCCCTGCACATGCTCCATAGCTACTCAACAGACATAACCAGCCTAAAAGGATATTTCCATGTCTGAGACTTGCGGACATTCCCAAATAACCCACCATCTATGTTCCAGAATCAATACAAGGCCATACAGGACCGCAAGGGTAATATACAATACTACGCGAATACTACAAACAACATATGAAATAAACGGACGAAAAGGCGAACAAGGTCTGGGGTACCAACCTATAACAACCCGCCTAAGGATACTAATTAGAGCAGTTATAGTCTATATATGCAGAGTCTAGATAGGGAAAACCATAACCTACCTGTTGTCCGACGACTAGCTGCGGGAACGACTTTGTCCAAGCTCAAACAGCTCCGGGAAGCTCCAATTCACAAAACCACTATCAATACAATATCTACACGTCAAAACAAGACTAATGATACCCATAATGCCATAAACATAATCGGGTCAAAATCCGGGTCACAAACGGGCCCGTAGTCCTCGCAACCTAAAACTAAAAAGGAAAAACACACCCGTGTTCCTTACCATCCCGGGAGCACATGCTCAAAATTGAGCAGAAATGGACAATAATTGGGGCTCAAAATAGCCCGCTCAAGTCAAGAATTAAGGATGGAATTTCAAGAATTAATTTCAGAAATTAATCAAAGAGACTTACCACCACGAGATGACGAGCTAAGGAAGTGAGAACCCCGAATCATTGATCATGCAAATCTCAATAAGTCAGATTCGACAAGGAATTCCAAGCTTTAGGATCCAACAACAATGGTGGATTTAAAGAAAACAAGAGAAGAGTCGGGGAAGAAGACTTACTAATTGACGAGGAACCACGAATTATCAAAGAACAGCGATTTCCCAAAGCTAGGAAATGATTTGGAGCACTTTAGGAAGTGTTTTTGGTGTTTACATGTTGAGGGAATAAAGAACAATGGCTGGAAAATTGTTGGGGCTCTGCTTAAATAACTGCTGAAAATTACTCTTAGCGAACGCGGCCAGCCCTCCGCGAACGTGAAAAACAAATATGGGGCGGCTGGGAAATGCCCTTCGCGAATGCGGCCAGCCCTTCGCGAACGCGAAGAACAAAAATGGGGTGGATGGAAATTGGCCTTCGCGAATGCGGCCACCCCCTCACGAACGCGATGAACAAAAGGGCCCATGACAGCAACCAGCTATCAAGGCAGATTTTCCATACTTTGGGTCCCCGGGAACGCATCTCGGGTCCTGCAAACACAAACGACCTAAGCTATTCGACTAGAAACGACATTTCGAATCTAACAGAATCGATGAAAATCCCATCAGAGGTCGATTTAATGAAAAGTGGGTCCCATGCCCAGCATCAACCTTAGGCCAATTGTTTCCAAAATGGAACCAATGGCCAAAATTAAGTCCAAAGGCCTCGGGACCCAAACCAACCAACTACCTAACACAAACTCGGCATTTCAGAGCTAACGACTCTGATGGAATTTCCATCCAAGGCCGTCTTCTCTGAATGTTGACCAAAGTCAACCAAACTAGCCTAACTAGCCTGAAAACAAAGAATGAGAGAGAATTCCAAGCTTAAAAGCTTCTGGATCTCGACCAAAGGTCCCACTAGACCAATATCCATGTTTTGGAGCTAACGGAACTGTCGGAATTTGATTCTGAGCATGTTCACCAAGAATGTTGACTAAAGTCAACAATTTCAAAAGCTTAAAACTCTAAAATAAGGAATAATAAAAAAGACCAAACAAACTTCCCGGGCACCAAACTATCATCTCAGCAAGCCATAAATGACTTGGGGCCGCTACAAGCAAGCTTTAACGGTACAAGAAAGGCGAAAACGCATAAATGACCGGAAGGGTCATTACATCATCCACTACTAAAAAGACTTTCGTCCTCGAAAGTCAGAAAAGAAGAAAAGACTAGAGATTTAAGGACAACGGATATGAAGCCCGCACTACTCTCTCGGACAACTCGGACAAGACGACACCCAACAGAATAAAACCACGAAAGGCAACCAAGCCTACACTTCATGCTAGCCAAGCTAGATTCCAAACTCAAACTCCAAAACTCCAAAACTCCAAAGATCTGCCAACCCAAACTGAACCTCGAGAATCTCAATCGAAAAGCAACGACACAACACCAAAACCAGAGAAGCAAGGAAATCAACACACATAATTCGAATCTTCGAAACCACAACCAAGTTTGCCAGAAAAGCCAACAACCAAAACTCTAACTCATGAACCCGCTGATCTGAAAAGCCCTTTTATTCTGAACCGAATCTTTTTGTACCATAATCATGAAACTTCGTATAAGCCTAACACTCGAGCCACTCTCAAAACATTAACTAACACATCGAATATCCATAGTTCCCACTTATATTCTACCACGAACGAATCTACCTTTTTTGTTCAAACTCTTTCCAAGCCATTTTATAGTCTACCATTATTTGACATCTAACACACTAACCCAAAGCACATACTCGAAAACTGTAGTAGTTTTACTCCAACTGACCACCAACCAATGGACGGATACCTCTGGTAATATCAAATTCGATAACTGAACCCATCTAAACACCCCATCTTAACCCGGCTGAAGTTTGCACACCAGGGTTAGGAAATGTATGAATGAACACCCTGTGTTGATGGAGAAACTTCCAGACTGTAGAACGAACCCAACCATTGCACTGTGCCAAGTCTGAGTCATCTGGAGGTGAATGAACCAGGGAAACCTTGCCCGAAAGACCCAAACCAAAACCAAAATCCTGTGGAAAGTTTGATAAGCCCACCACGAAGTCCATAGCCATCACTAAGCTCCAAACTCCTAAGAAGTACCTACTGCTACTCTGAATGCTCGAACGCCATTCGGGTTTGAAATTGCCTTGCTAATTTCACCTCCGGAGAAAGTCCACCATGCTAAGAATATTAAGTCAAAACACCCCGAAGGCAAAAGGAAGAGGTGCCTGGGGTTCAAAGTGGCCATCTAAATATAGAATTTCTTCATAAACCTTCAACTCATCCCTTTGGCCCGAATCAACCGCTCTACCGTGTTAGCATATAATCCAACCATCTCGAAGCATACCATATACCAAAATTCTAGTATACACTGGCCGAGTCTAACCAACACTAAAACCCTGCATAAAAGACAACCCTTGAAGAATCAACTAATTGAGCTTTTAAACTCTCGGCAATGAACGGTGACCACCTGTTTCTGAGTAACATTAGAACTCCAAAATAGCCTCGCTAGCCTCAACTTGCACAAACTGATCACATAAAGCATACATCACTGCTGAATCTCAAACTTACACCGCTGATTCTATCCAACCATGGTAGAAGGGACCTCGTACTAACTGGAACACCGCAGAAGTCTGGAATTCCCAACCTAACTCAAAGGTTAGCCAAGGACTAGGTGTCCAAGACCAACTATCACTTCACAACTGAAATATGAAAGCTAAGTTGTCCGAACTCAATGCCTTCCAACCCAAGAAACTGCAACCGAAGGAACCAACCACAAACCATCTGGAGTAGTGTGCTAGCCCACGATTCGGAAACCCAACTTTAAAATTGCCAATCCCAAGCCTCTGCCGAACCCATATGCTGCCAATGCACCCTTAGGAACTGAAGCCAACTAGGCTTGAATATGAAAGTTGCTAAAACCACAGCTGCTACTGAAATCCCAAACCGATCGAAGAAAAAACCACTGCAATCTATAGTCGGTTAAATCAGGTCACTAACCCACAACCAAAATCAATCTCTCAGTCGTCACCCCAGTCGGCTACTAGAACATACAAGCATGAAGAATGAGTTATCTCCCTCTCTTTTCAACTAACAAAACCTTTCCGTAGCATATACTGAACCTTACGAACTCTTTTTCAAATAAAATCTAGAGCCATTACCTTAGTTCTTACCTCAATATTGTCAAACTCAATGAAGCAGGAGAATAATGGGCCAGATGCCCAAATCACCTAAAATGCTACGAATACAACTTAGCCACGAGGCTACTGTCAACATTTAGTCAAAAATTCTAAAGCCAAAACTCAATCACCATGCCACAATCAAAGGCTCAACAAGAGAACTATGATCGAAATTTACTCCAACTAGAACTACGGAAGAAAAATAAGACAACCCAACCAAACAAGAAACTAAAGGTGACTATGGGAACAACCCACATACCAGACAACCTCCTAACCAACCAAACAAAAAGGGTCGACTCAAATCTCCCGAGAAAACAAAAATCCCAAACCAAAGCTCGCTAGCCAAACCAAGAATTTCTCAATTTAAAGCGGAAACTTAACTCTGACACAACAGCCGGTAACATCGAACTAGCAAAAGGACCTCTAGACATGCTAGATAACGGCCTAGGCAACAACCATCTAGGACCGCTAGAAGGGAAGACCCAAAGAAAGCCTAATCACAACAAACAGGAAGCGAGCTCTACAAAGCCTTCCCGCAAGCTACAACCTCAGGTAAACACCTCACAAGGACAACTCACCCCATCCACTACTAAAGAATAAACTACCAAGAAAACAATGCATATATACTACAATTCAAGTAGTCAAACAACTAAGCACGTAGCTGTCAAGACCTGATTTCTCAGGTCATGATGGCACCTATAACCCTCCAGTAGAAAAACCAATTCCCGTAGCCCAGAACAGTTAGTAATGGGTTACTACCTAACCAAAACGCACCAGCAAGCATAAATAAGCGGAAGAAGAATGTAAAGGTAGACCAAGTGGAAGCAAAACTCAAATATATATATAAAGGAAACTATACCAACCCCAAGACTTGGTATCGATAGTACAGAAGCTTCTAATAGAATACAAGTGCTAGAAGTAACAAAATGATAAGTACAACTGTCTTCGAATATACAAAGAGTAACAGTACAAAAGATGAGATATGGTCAAGCTTCGACCGTCAGGTACTCACCCTAGTCTCGAATATCCATAAAATCTGCACAAGTCTCCAACACGATCAACGGCGAGAACTCAACTAATATCTGCACAGAAAGTGCAGAAGTGTAGTATGAGCAAAAAAACAATGAGTACTCAGTAGGCATCATCGGCCGACTGAGAGCATATAAGATATAAAAGCAAAGTAACAGGTAGCAACAAAGCAGTCACTAAAGCAATAAATGAAGCACAAGGAGCTAGCACAGAGAATAGACAACCAAAAGTTACAAGTAAAACATGCTAGAACAGATATACAATTACACAGAATCACAGGTGAAGGAAAGGAGAAAGCACCTGGAGTCCTTGCACAATAATATAAGTAAGAAGAGAGAGAGAGTTGAGAAAATAACGGTATACCGATAACCTCAAGTAAAAGCAAAAGACGGAGAGCAGTCTAACATACTCAAACTGGAATCAACAAGTATAAGGTAATCATAACACCTGTCCAATCACATGAAAGCATAACTAGGGAATCACCTCACAAGTACCACCCTAAGATGAAACAACTAGACCACAATAATCGAGAGATACCACTCAGCTTCCCATAAGAATAGAACCAGAATCTCACACTCTGCTCAGAAGGCCACACAAAAATGCCTCAATAAGATAGGACTCCCTAGCCCTCTTAATAATCAGACATCCCATAACCGAAGCCTCAATAGGTTACCCATCACTAATCCTTTGCTAACCGAGTGCCAAGACAAGCTCTAAATAAAGACAGGAGTAAATATAGTCTACCTACAGTGCCAACGGCTGCCCATACAATCGAGGAACGCAATCAAGTGAAAACAAACCCTCCGGCATCCCATACTACCGGAGCGTACACCGACACATAGCAAACAAGGGTGGAATCAATACATGATATGATATGATGTGACAATAACTGGTATGTTCCTCCTCTGGTACCCAACGGGTCCGTATAGAGGTGGGACCCATGGAAGGCTCTTTCCCGTGTACGTCTCTTCCGCCGTACACCCTCCCTCCTGGCATGCTGCATTGGCCTGTAGCCTGTAGCCCAGGAATGACAGGGGTCTATGGAGGTCTACCACTCGACCACATACAAAAACTCAGTATCAAGACATGTCATCCGGAAGCAAGTCCGGGATCAAGATAGAGACCCAGTCTGGAATATGCATGCCCAGACCCCGTCCAGGACTAAAGTAGTAGAAAATGCCTCAAAAACCCCTCCAAGGGAGCCCAGAGTGTAGACGGGTCTAAAACTATAGTAAATCAAGGCTAGTGCTCCACCCCACAGAGACTAGTATAGTAAATCAAGTCTAGTGCTCCACCCCGCAGAGACTACTGTAGTAAATCAAGTCTAGTGCTCCACCCCGCAGAGACTAGTATCAGTAATAAAATCAGTACAAAAACATCCAAAAATCCCCTTTACTATCATCAATAGTACCAAAAATAGGGCCATGCAGATTTAGAAAAACTGTCTGTAGTGGCTCGCAGAAAAAATTGTAGTAAAACATGTAGAGGAAAACCTTTTTCATGGATGATATGTTTGCACACAAATATAAAATTAGCCCAATAGCTCACAACAACTCCTATCAGCCCTGCACAGGCCCAACAACTACTCAGCAGACATAACCAGCCTAAAAGGATCATCTCTATGTCTGGGACTCGCGGACATTCCCCAAATAACCCATCATATATGTTCCAGAGTCAGTACAAGGCCACACAGAACCACAAGGGTAATATACAATACTACGCGAATAATACAAACAACGTATGAATTAAACGAACGAACAAGGCAGACAAGGTCTGGGGTACCAACCTATAACAACCCACCCAAGGATATTTATTAATGCAGTTATAGCCTATATACGTAGAGTCTAGGTAGGGAAAGCCATAACCTACCTGTCATCCAATGACTAGCTGCGGGAACAGCGTCATCCAGGCTCGAACTGCTCCGAGAAGCTCCGAATCACACAAAAAAATACTTTCAACTGAAGCCTCAAAGGCGTCTCTATGAAGCCTGATCAACCAAGGTAATGGAACAATTGCTAGAATCGACAAGGCTTCAAGAACGAGCCATAGCCAATTGATAAAGTGTTAATGTCACACTCGTGACCAGCCAACTCCAAAGTATAAAATGAAGTCAATAACAATAATAAATGACAGTTAAATCCAACAAAAATATGCAACCCACATCTCAAAGGAGCGATGAGCTCCCGATGCACTATTTCAAGGCGTACTTCATGTCATTCAATCCAATAACCATCATCCGCAACTCCAATAAAAATCACACAAATCCCCAGTACCTCCAACATTGTAACACCATCAACATACAACAATAACAACCCAATTTAATAAGACAAAGGGGATGCCCGGATCCACGGATCCAAAATACCACTTCGTGGCTCAGAAAGCCATAAAACAATACTAGAACATGAAATTACGAAGGACGGTCATAGGAGGAAGGTTACCTCGACAAAAAGCTTTGAAATACCAAGCTAAACATGTTGTTATAAGGACCCACCATGAGCTATAACAATATGCGTCAAGAAAACACGACAAACATGTCGATAACAATAAGTTCTCCTCAGAATTGATTCTAAAGCTAAAATTAAGAATGAGTCGAGGATTTAGAACTCTTACCTTCTGATAATCAAATGATAACACTATATAAATATCAGTTCCACGAACTTCCTCTTTGCAGTAGCAACAAACGGAGACAAAAGGACGAGAAAACTATACCACGACGATGAGCTCGCGATGTAGAGCAACTTTTGTTAACCTCCGAATTGAAAGCATCAAAGTCCATGGAGTATCTAGGGGATTTACCTCTGATTTTCTAAAGTTTTTTGTTGAGTGTTATGAAGTAAAACGAAGGAGAATCATCCTTTAAAGTGCTAAACTGACTTGGGATAGGGAGCCCCACCTTGACGTGCCTGCTTGTGCAGTCTTACGAAAATGTGAATATGTCTCTATTCTGAAGTCGTTTGGATGAACGGTTTAGTGCATTGGAACCTAAACTCATAGACCTTCGATTTGGTAGATTGGGGGACTTCTAACTCTTTATAGATTGGGAGAAACATCCCAAGATATTTAACCCAAATTTAAAGAGAATTCCTTAAAGGAATTTACAATAACTTTTTCTGACTTTTGTTTCGCAACTTGCTTGACTTCAAAACTTATCATACAACCATTTTGCGATTATAATACCTCATAACACATCCTTATTAGTATATTAGAAACTATTAGTCTTACCTCGAAGGTACAGGTTAATTTAAACCTTCCAAACGGGCGAGGTGTTACACGAGGCATTTCTTTAACTCGAACTTTTGAGTAAGGGATTCCTTTGACCTAGAACCTTGGTTTAATTCTTTGATATTACCAAGAATGTTGTCTGAAGTCAATGATTTCAAAAGTTGAAGCTCTAAAATGAGGAACAATCATAAAGACCAAAAAAACGGCCTGAGTACCGAACTACCGGTCCCGACAAGCCATAAATGACTTGGGGCCGCTACAGGTAAGTTCTAAAGGAACAAGAAAGGTGAAATGCATAAATGATCGGAAGGGTCATTACAATAGCAGGTAAGCATATAAGAAAATAAATGATAGAAGGAATAGAATTGCAATGCGAGAAGGACTATCACAAGTCAAAGGTATCAAAAGCCTAACCTGAAGAAACGATATCAGGAAACTCTACCACAGGCCCACCAAGAGGGGCATTATACTAACGGGGTCTAACACTAGTCGGAGTGGTCGAAGCTGAAAGCTTTTTCATCCCTCAACGGGGACAATCTCTAGCATAATGTCCCATCACCCCACAACTGTAGCAACCTAAAGAAGCCCTACTTCGATGCATGGTGCCTGACGACTCTGGGTGGACACCTAAACCACTGGAACAAAAACCACCTTTAACAATATGGGGACCACCCCCCACCTTGCACACTACCTCTTGCTGCCTAGGGACAACCCCCACTACCCTGCACTCCACCTTTAGCAGGTGGTACTGACGCCCTGGGAGATAACACCTGCTGACCCAGCTGACTGGAAGACAGAATCGTGGGACAATCCCTAACCAAGTGCCCATACTCCCTAAGCAAAGGAATAATCATACCATCAGATCAAATAGGCAAAACTACCCTGCAAACCAAGAGAGTGACCTGGAACTCTGTCCAAATCCTAGCCATGGCCTCGGGCCCATAGTTACACACAATGATAAAGTAAAGCGATAAAGTAGAAAATAAAAGCGAAAAACAACGGGCAAGCTCTATTCTACCTCTAAAGCCTCCTAAAAGCATGCCAAGGATCTTAGACTAGTCACACAAAAGAAACAAGCTCCTAGGCTAAGGATAACATACAATCCTAGACTAAAACCTCGAGATGGCCAATTTACATGGTAAAAAAGGTTTGCGCCTAAAGTCTACCTAGAATACAACCTAGCGTTCCAGTAACATATAAACATATACAACCTAACTAACTCAGTCTAGAAGGTAAACCGTAACCTACCTCGGGGCCGAACTGCAAGCATGAACCATCAAACATGTGCCTTTCCCTTCTGAACGGCTTTAGAAAGCTGCCACGCTATTAAGAACATAACCCAAGTGTCAAGACGAGTAGAATGACACCCATATTGATGTACGAAAAATCAGGCCAAAAGTTGGGTCAGAAAATGACCCTCGGGGACCGCGCAATGAAACAGAAAACAAAATTCACAATTATGCTCGCGGTGGGTCAAGGAACCCATGCCCAAAGTTTGGGTGCGAACGGAGCTTGTTTCGGAGCCCAAAATAGCCCCGAAGTGCTACTAATTCACGGGATTTGAAATGAAAAGCTCGGAAATTTAGAGGAGGGGACCTACCTCAATAAGAAAAACATGCCACGGAGCTGAGTTGCACAAATTCAGGAGCACGCAGTCCCCAAACAATAAGATTCCACAAGAATTCTCCAACTCTAAGGATTTAGAAACAAGGGAGATTAGCGGGAGAATCACGGGAATTTATGCGGAAAAAGGAGAGGGGTGACGAGGAAACTTACCGGGTGATTGGAAATGCTGCAAGGGAGCTAGAAAATTAAGCTCAAGAGTTTAACAATGGAGTTTATCGAAAGAATGGAGGAAAAACTGAAGTTGGAACTTAATATAACTGCCAAGGGTCCTTCATCACGATCACAACATGACCCCCCCGCGTTTGCGGAGAACATCCAGCTCAACCATCACATTCGCGATGGTCCAGGCCGTGTTCTCGAAGAAGAAACCAAGCTGGATCCCAGCCGGCAATATCATGAATGTGAAGGAATCCTTCGCGAATGCGATGGTCAAGAAACTAGACCACCACAAATACGACGGGATCCCTGCTATCGCGAAGAAAAAGGTTGTCTGCAACTTAATACAACAACCAACAAAAACACCAAGTCTAAAAATCTTTCGACGGACCCTCAGGATTCATCTGGAACCCCGTGAACACAAACCAACTATGCTACCCTACCAAAAATGGCATTCCAGACTTAATGGAAAAGAAGAAACTCCCAACAGAGATCGTTTTAATGAAAAGAGGGCCCTACGCCCAAAACCAACTCAAAACTCAAAACCCAAAAATGAGACCGAAAGCCTGGTGACCCAAACCAAAGGTCCCTCTAGCCCAAAGTCGACATTCCAGAGCTAACGACGCTGACAAAATTCCCATCCGAGGCTGTCTTCCCTGAATGTTGACCAAAGTCAACCCTACCAGCCAAACTGACTCCAAAACACACAAAGCCACACAAAACCAAAATAAAGGCATTCAAACTCAGACCAATGGTCCCACCAGACCAAAATCCCCATTCCGAAGCCAGCAAAACTGTCGGAATTCGATTCTGAGTGCGTTAACCAAGAAAGTTGACCAAAGTAAAAGATTTTCCAACTTTAAGTTCTAAAACAGGGAAATGGTTATAAAGACCTAACGAATGGCCCGGGAACCAAACCATCAGTCCTGACAAGTCATAAATGACCTGTATCCACTAAGGGAAAGCTCGAAATGTAGAAAAAGCATGAAAAATGGAAAATGACCCTTTAGGTCATTTTAGGTCATTACAACATCCACTACTAAAAGAACTTTCTCTTGTGAAAGTTAGAAAAATGGTAGTACCTAAAGACTCGAAAAGAAGAGGATAACGGGTCTGCATATCGGTCTCGATCTCCTAAGTAGCCTCCTCGACAGGATGATGCCGCCACTGAACCTTAACTGAGAGAATCTCCTTAGACCTCAATTTCCTAACCTGCCTGTCCAAAATAGCAACATGCTCCTCCTCAAAGGCTAAGGACTCATCCAACTGAACCGACTCTAACTAAAGTACATGAGACTCATCCAGAATATACTTCCGCAACATGGAAACATGGAATACTGGATGAACACTAGAAGGGGGCAGGAGGTAAGGCTAACTCATAAGCAACCTCTCCAATATGACGAAGGATCTTGATTGGCCTAATGAACCTTGGACTGAGCTTACCCTTCCTCCCGAACCTCATCAAGCCCTTCATGGGAGACACTCGAAGGAACACACTATCACTAACTATAAACTCAAGATCTTGAACCCTCTGGTCAGTATAACTCTTCTGCCTACTCTGGGCAGTACAAAGTCTCTCCTGAATAACCCAAACCCTATCCATAGAATCACGAAGCAAGTTGGTACCCCATGGCCTAACCTCAAAAGCATCGAACCAACCCATCAAAGATCTGCACCGCCTACCATATAAAGCCTCGAACGGAGCCATATGAATGCTGGAATGGTAACTATTATTATATGCAAACTTTGCCAAGGCTAAACCTTGTCAAGTTATAGGATGAACTTAAGGGAAGATTTAAGTTTAATGATAAAAGTTTCCTAAGGGGGAGATAGAATATAACACCCCGTGACTTCAGAACAACATGGTTGCCTTAGGGATGACACTTGGTGTTTTTGAGATAGGCTTGGACCTTGTAAGATCATGTTGTTAGCCTAAGATGGTAGTAGCTACATGTATAGACCCATGGGAGAACCATAGGTTGTAAATAATGAAGCTTATGTCCAAATACATGTCATTTGTTTGCTATGAACTCATGTCACATGATTAAGATACTCAAGCTACGTTGAATCTACATATCTAAGATATACTCTATGCGTCATGCCTATATGTTACTTCTATGGCTTGATATGAAGCTTATCATGTTAATGAAGTTCATGTGCTTAAGAAATAGTTCAAGAGAGAGACGAGACCTGATTTTATTATCATGTAAGTTATTCCTTCTATCCATGACCCTCATTCGAGGATGAATGATCCCAAGGGGGAGATATTGTAACACCATATGCTTTCGAGCTAAGATTCTAAACCATTCATAGTATGTAGTTAGATATGAACTCGATGAAATTTCTATGTATCTAAAGTTTTTAAGATCAATTTTTAAGTGTAGGATAGCTTTGGGTATGAATTAATGTCTTAAGGAACTTCTAGTATAAAGCTATGTTGAAAACTTTCTTACCAATTATGTTTTCATATAAGTTCATACAAGTCTTTATACATGTTTCTTTGTTCTATTTCCTGGAAAAGCTAACCTCTGTTGCATGATATGAACCCTTGTGCATGAATTTAATAATGAAAGAAACTTGTTAAATTATGAAATCCCCTGAATACCTATGAAATTGATAGAATCTCATGAATCTCGTCTAACTTGTGATCTTTTTGAATATCTACGAATCTAATGACTCTATATTTCTCATGAAACCTATGAAATCTATGAACTTATGATGCCCATGAATCTTATAAAATCTCCAAATGTTAACATTTATGAAAATGTGTTGTCCATGGCCTTTAAGACAAATTTTTAAAGTTGGTTTTTAATGTGGTCAACCTAATATCCTTTGTATGTTCTTGATATGATAGCATGAACTCCCTAATCATAATAACTATGTTAAGATGATAATGAATGTTCCATAAGATTACTCTCCACAAAGATAAGAAGGCTCTTTACTACTTGAATCATAGCCAGATTAGTGATGATAGTACTTTCCCTAAACTCTCTAATATTGACAAATAAGATAGCTTGATATGAATTCTCTATGATTGGTTAATGAATATGATGCATTATGACTATGAGCCAAAAGCGACTAACATTAAGATTACTAGTCTAAAGTGGCTAACCTACCACTAATGAATAAAGATACCTCCATGTACATTTATATAGGGGCCAGGGTACTCAAGAATAGTAGTCCCCAGTGATATTGGAGCCAGGGTGCTCAACGAATAGAGTCCTATATTTGTTGGGAAAAGGGTACTCAACTAGAGCCCCTCGTTAATTCAGGGTTAGGGTGATCAAAGGAAACCCCTCGGTTAATTTATGGCAAGGGAGCTCATACAGACAAAATATAAAATATAAAACTCTGACGGTTAAACCGTTGAGTTCCACAATGAAAGAAGAGAATATGAATGTAGTTAATGTTCCTTAGGCAGTTTCTAGTTTGAGCTATTATCATGTCTAGCTTACTTCTAGTATTTGTATTACTTCATATATGTTATATTGTATTCTTATCTACCCATTTACATACCGTACATTTCATGCACTGATGCCATTTGGTGCTGCATCATTGTATGATGTTGAATCAGGTACACAAGTTTGTCATCTTGCATGTCCATAAGATCGTCCGAGTTCAACTTTTAGTGAGACTCCCTTCTTTATGGGGGTTTAGTTAGACTTGCTAGTGATGTTGTTTTAAGGTATACTGGGGGGCCTTGTCCTGGTATTCAATATTACTTTAAGAGTTAGACACTTCATAAACTACGTATATTAGAGTTATGTTATTCATATGTTGACTTACGTGTCACTACTTTTATGAAACATTTAATTTTTTTATTATTGAATTAATGAAGATGGTTTCTCTTAAAAGATGTGTTATGCCTTACTTATGTCTTTCACAATATAGTAGTAAATGTTCATGATGTATGCTAAGTGATTTGCGCGAGCCACAGATGACATCAGGTGCTGGCCATATCCAGAGTGTAGAATTAGGTCATGGAATGCATGAGATGCAAATGCCACAAAGATATACACCGATCCTTCATCGGATAGAAATTCTTAGCACAGACATAAATAACATCCCAGGACAATAAACAATATAATGAGGACAATGAAAACATGACACATTGGTAATTCATATACTAACTTTAAAACATCAATGTTTGGGTAAGTATTAATGAGCAACACAATATTTTCATGAATGCTACACTCTAGACAAGCTCACAAAGTCAGATAATTCCACGAAACATAGATACAATCTTAAATACCCATGACATGAAACTGGTACCCATATAGATGCTCACCATCTTACCTATATGAGACCCTAATTATTCATTTCTAAATACACAGTCATTTAATATACTAACACTTCAAAAAGAGTCAAAGGAAGTATCAACTTGCTTTATATGAAGCTCAAAAAGTCAAATTGAAGCCTTTCTCTTTCGTAAAGCTTCTGAACGAGTCTAATTTGATCAAATATGTACTCTATATAAAAAAATGAATCCATGGACACTTATATTGTTATACTTCTAGTCTGGACACAAAAATTCAACCCCGATTCCCCAATGGAAAAATTGAAATTTTATTCGAAAATCATAGTACCCATAACGTAAGGAACTCAAATATGAAATTCATTGAAAATCGAGTTCAAAAACTCAAAATACAATTTCATAACTTTAGCCTAAAATCCCCAAAATTCTTAATTTAAAACCACGATTTAAAGGTAAAATCATCAATAAAGTATCTGTAAATGTGTAGATACAAGTTAAGAATCATACCCAAAGAAGAATCCTTGAAAATCACATTTTATATCGCCCAAAAATGAGATTCCAAGGTCTCAAAATTGAGTTATCGGGTTAAGGCAACAATGGAATTTTGAATTTTCCAGGTCAAAAACGTTATTCATGAATGTTGCTAGACCATCGTAAATGTGATTCAATTCAGCCCACACCCTTCATGAATGAATCAAGCCCATCGCAAATACAATGTCCAATTTCCCCAGACCCAACCTGGCTCCCCTTTGTGAACGCAAACCCCACCTTTTGAATGTGATAACCAACCCTCCTTCCCTTTAATCAAATGCGACGGGGCTTTGCAAATGCGAAGAAGGACACATCACTGTTCCAAAAGAACAACAAAACAACTAAATTGGGAAATTCAAAAATCCTAAATGGACCCTCAAAATTTATTAGAAATCATGTCAACACAAATTAAATATTCTACTAGACTAGAAATGACATTCCCGACCTATAGGAACAATCAAAACACTAATTTGAGGTCATCTTGACCAAATATTGATCAAAGTCAACTCTTAAGTTCCAAATTTTCAAACTTCCATCCAACGACTCAAAACCCATCCAAAAGCCTTGATACCTAAACAAGGGTCTAATGAACCCAAAAAATCACCTTTTACAGGTGATGGAATTGTCAAAATTCCATTCCGAGTTCATTGACCTCATATGTTGACTTTGGTCAACCATATCAATTTTTTCAAGTTTTCAAAATGAAAAATTCACATAAATCTCATCCAACCACCTTGAGAACCATGACACCCACCCCTACAGATCATAAATATTATGAAGCAACTATAAGAAGAGGTAAATAGTCAAAACACACAAAAATCATGATATGGCTATGAGGGTTATTATATCATCAATCAGTAAAACACACATCATCCTTGAGCATAAGGATACGAAGACACTGGAACTGGATGCTTGAATGATAATTGTTGTTGTATGCAAACTTTGCCAAAGGCAAGAACTGGTCTAAATGACTACCAAAATTAGTTACACATATTCGGAACATGTCCTTAGGCACCTGAATAGTCTGCTCAAACTACGTCTGTATTAGGATAAAGAGGTTGTACTTATCTCCAACTGAGTATCCATTTCCTACAGCATAAAACTCTAGAAATTCGATGTAAATTTAGTACCTCGATATAAAATGTAACGTCCTATTCTGTCATTATAGTAAAGTATGGCATAAGTACTCGGCTAGAAAAGTCCCAAAGGTTAGAGTTTGAAAATCTCAGGCTAGGTTGAGCTTAAATTAAAATATAGTGTATTGTGCCTTAGAGATGATTCATATTTTATGTGGTGTTATGTGATAGTGTGATATCTATATTTGGGTATCCATCTACTGTAGGGTCCTGTCAGAAGTTTCAATATGTGAATCAGAGTCATAGAACTCTGGATATGATAGTTATCGCATTGGGGATAATTCATGTGATCCGTAAAATAAAGTGTATTATGAAATGAGGGTCTGGGGGAGAGAACAAAGTGTTCTAGAAATTATTGCTCACTATGATGAGAGGATGCCTCATCATTGTTACGTTCGTTTTTGAATAATTCAAAAACTACTTCGTAACTTTCGTGGCGAAAAATCAATATCATTTATTTGTTTTTATTTTGAAAGAATAGTTTAAAAAGAGAGTCGCCGCTTAATTTAGGAAAATTAAGAAACCATTTAAAAGGTAATTTTGAAAGAAAACCTTTTATTTAAAAACCAAAGAAAGGGTCAGGGTTCAAGTTAAATTCGACAGAAGGTGTTAGGCACTTTCAAAAATCCACAAAGTGTGGTTCCGACGGATTTAAAATATTTGCCTAATTTTGAAAATTCTTTAAGTTATTTTAGTAAAAATCTTTTATTTGAAAATCTCACTTAAAATGGATAGAATTTATTTGTTACATAAACATTCATATTTTTCTTTCAAATAATGAAACCAAATTAAACATCCAAAGTTTTCAAATAATTCTAACTTTAATAATTTATCCAAGTCAAGATTTTGAACTAAATAGTAGATCCAAATTCTTAAACATGCATTCTAAGCTTTTTAATAACTATGAAGGGATATAAAGAATTTTCCAAGTTATTCTATAAGCTTAAGATTTTCCTAAATAATTAAACTTAGAGAAAACAATTACGAGATAGAGCAATTGGTAACCAATTTTGATAAAACCTTTTAAGAAAACTCCAAAGGGATTCATCCAAAATAACTAAAAGAACTTAATAACATAAGTAAAAAAAAAAATACAAATAAATTACTAAACAAAGAGAAAGAAATGAGTTTAGGCAACTTAGGCCCAAACCTCCTAAAGGTCCAGATTTTGGAATTAAAATCATTTGGGCTTAGCTCACATCTGCATTGTATATCAGCCTGTACATCGCTTATATATTACTGTATATCAACTTCCCTTTTCCATGTATATCAGCTCTTAGGCTGTATACCAACTTCTTTCAGACTTGGAAGAGGTGTGACTCAAAGGTATTGTGCTTCCTAGGTCCATCGGAAAAATGCGAGGGGTGAGAGTCCATTTGGGCTCATGCTCGTGTATATACATGCAAGGAAAGGAAGAGAAGAATTAGGAAATGAGATATGATTCATTCATGTTCAAATTCATATACTCAAATAATTATAATAGCTTTGTGTTAATCACAAAAAAAAGCACACTTAGCACATTCGGGTAACAACAGACAAAGATCTCAACTTTAGTGGGTTTAGATATATTTTTGCACCAAGAGATCTTTAAAAATCTAACAAGTTGAACCAACATGAATACCAAGTATAAATTATATACAATATTCAACCCTTCAACTGATTAATCATGGAAAGTCTTAAATTACTTGCTCAACCTATTGCTACCAAAAATAAATCAAATGATTTCAATGATACTCATTAGTAACAAGGAACCTGGGCAGCCTAATATTTAGACTAAAGAGAAAAAAAAAGATAGTTTTAAAACATGGAACTCTCCTCTTGGCAAACTAAGCTCAAGTTGAAACCTTATAACTTAAAGTAGATCGGTGTAGACTCGATAAGCCATATAATCTAAGTTGTGACTTAAAAAGAATAAAGTAAATTGACTCTTAATCCTGACAAACATATGAGGAGAAAATGAACATGTATCTAAAATCAAATCCAAGTATAAACACAAAATGACGTATCTCATGCTAAGTCCATACATAAACAACTCTTGGTAATTATATCTAACACTTTAGAACAACTATGTCATGAAGGAAGGACTTAATCATACTCATGGGGGAAAGTTAAGCAGACGGAAAAGGGGACTAAGCAAATATTTATCATCAAAACATAAAAGCAATAGGGAGGTAAAAAAGAAAGAAATAAAATAGCCTAGACTAGTCTAACAGACAACACATAGGGTTTGCAAAATGATAGAGAAACATCAAGATAGGAAGAGAAATTACATTCAGGGAATATATGTCTACATAGACCTAGAAGAGGACAAGGTGATGGCCTGATGTTATTATCGGATACACTCGAGAAATATCAACTAATCCAATCGTACATACTTAAACTTTACAGAAATTAATTGAATTGATGCATTATATCGGAAGCTTTTTTTTTAATAGAATCTAATTACTTCAAGTTCGAAGGAAAACAAGCAGAAACAAGAAACTGTTTTAAATTACTGGAAAATAGCTTATATACTCAAATTAAGCTAAACCACATCAAAGAAGAAAATTTTTAGCAGCCTAAAATCAAGCCATTTCACAACAAACAGAAGAACTAAATAAGAAGGAAAAAATATTACCTTTCTCAGAGCAGCGAACTAGAGACGACAAGTCGAAGTAGACGATTCTCCAACCTCAGAATTCCAATTTGATTTCATCGAAATGGAACAAAATTCTTACTAATTACTTGATCTTATTGAGTTAGAGAAAAAGACTCTCCAAAACTCTCAAAAATCCAAAGAGGAGTGGGAAAACCCTGTAATTTAGGTGCAAAACCCGTAAGGTGAACAATGAAAAGATGGGGTTTATATAGGACCCCAAAAATCCCAAAATCTTGAGGGAACAACCGATGTGGGACTTTTGATTTTTGAAAATCTTTATGGGATAAGGGATGAGCTGGAATAGTACGAATTTGAAGGAAAAATTGGAGAAATTCAGAGAGAAAAGCAAGGATTACCGTTTGAGAATGCCACCTAGGCAATTCTAGAAGCTGCTAGGGTTCTTGGAGGTATAATTTCATGTGCTCCTCACATGATTTCGTACGAACGAAGGGAGACGGAGGGAAACTTAACAGACTCTTGATGAACTTTGATTTGTAGTGAGCTTTGATGGAGGTCGTTTGGTTGTTGTTGGTGTTCGTTATTGCGGAGAAAGAGTAAAGGGAGAGGACCTTTTGTTTGTGTCTGGAAAAAGGAGAAGAAAGGAGTAAAAGGGTGCATTTGGGCCGGGTTGGAGGAAAGAATTGGGCTGGGGCGGTGGTGTTGTGGTTCAATTGTTGGCCCAAATGGCTGGAACAAAAAGCTGAGGGCTGTTTAAGTTGGGTTAAGGATTTGGCCATTTGCTTTTCAAATGTGGCCAATTCAAATTAAAGAACTAACCAAATTGGTTTAAATTACAGTCACACGATTGCAATTGCAGCCAAATTGGACCTAATTTGATTAATTCAAATAAATTAGGCTGTAATTGGAATAGAGATAAACTAAATACTATTAACTTAATTGAGCATTATTATTTAAAACAACTCAAATAATTAATTCACCCTCATGTTTAAACATGTGTTTATAAAAATACCAATTTTCACAATTTAATTCCCATTTGAATTATTTTGATCGAAATAGACAGTTTTAAACATTTTGAAATAATTTTAGAAAAATCCTTTGAATATCTACTAAAATTCTTGAACAATATACATCTATATATATTATGAATATACGTAGACGTATGTCTATTCATGAAGATTATAGGATATTCTACAGAATTAATTTTTGAAAAATTCTTTTAATTAATTATTTAAAATTGTTTAAAGTCTAAAAGGTCGATAATTAATCGAATAGTGGAGGGTAAAAATTGGGTGTCAACAACTGCCCCTCCCTTTGGGTAGGGTGGATGTAAGGAACCCTGGGCAAAGGGAGTTGACGATCTCAATTTTGTCCCACCATAAATTTATCTTTTGAAAGCGATTAGTTTATCACGAAGTTCGAAGAATTATGGCCGAAGCTGGATATCAGTTTTCCTACATATCTCAGATTACATGAGAATTCAGGCCACTTGTAGTTCAAGACGCTTGATTTTATGCACGATTTTTAAAGAATTCAAAACTCTCTTGGTTTCTGATTAAGGAGAGACTTGAAAGCTAGGGAATAAGAGAATTTGTGGGAGTTCAGAATGCAACTGAGTTTTTCAAAATCTAGCCCGCCTACATATCCCAAGATTTAGGAAGTCAAGCTGCTTGTAGTTTGACTTAATCGGTTGAAAATGTAATCTTTATGCCAAGACAACCTTTGGCTCAGGGTGAGTGACAAATGAATCGAGTGATGGAAAAGAGGCTTGCAACCTCTCAACCATGAATGTAGAGCTCTTCACATCCATAGGTAAGAACTTACCTTGACATAATTTCCAAAACTCTAAGTGCATTATCACTTGAATTTAAATAAGAGGGATATTGCTTCCAATTGTGAGTCAAAGATTACCTCGGAAGCAAAACTGAAAACTTAAAGTTTGAAAAAATAAAAGGAATAACCCACATGCCTTCTCACAGGGGTGTGGTTTGATTATGGTGAAAGTCAATCCTCAACTCACGTTCAAAGAGTTTGATATTCCTCTTCAGACTATGTCCCAGTTCGCAGCTAAGAAAAAGTTCCACATTGTGCTGCGTCCATTTTGATGTCGTCCACATTCATGCTCCACAAAATCTGTGGTAATATTGTCAATAGCAAATGTAACATCTACACAAATATGATTTGTGCAAACCTGATTCAGCATGTTACACTGAAGGAGGTGACGATCCAATTTGCTTTTTTAGGTGGATGAATCAATCTTGAAGTAACACGCTATTTGAATGGTGTGGCTGCCCAACGTGTCTCATTGAAAAGCGGACGACCTATTTTAAGTGTAACATATCACTTTGAACAGGGTGATTGCCCAACGTTCCTCATTGAAAGGCGGACGACCTATTTTGAACATAAAACATCACTTTGAATGAAGTGACTACCCAACGTGTCTCATTGAAATGCGGACGATCCATTTTGAACATAACATGTCACTTTGAACGAGGTGACTACTCAATGTGTCTCATTGAAAGGAGGATGACCCATTTTGACCATAACATGTCACTTTGAATGAGGTGACTACCCAACGTGTCTCATTGAAAGGCAGATGACCCATTTTGAACATAGCATGTCACTTTCAATAAGGTGACTACCCAACGTGTCTCATTGAAAGGCGAACGACCCATTTTGAACATAAAATTTCACTTTGAACGAGGTGACTACCCAACGTGTCTCATTGAAAGGCGGACGACCCATTTTGAACATAACATGTCATTTTGAATGAGGTGACTACCCAATGTGTCTCATTAAAAGGCGAACGACCCATTTTGAACATAATATGTCACTTTGAACGAGGTGACTACCCAACATGTCTCATTGAAAGGAAGACGACCCATTTTGAACATAACATGTCACTTTGAATGAGGTGACTACCCAACGTGTCTCATTGAAAGGTGGATGACCCATTTTGAACATAACATGTCACTTTGAATGAGGTGACTATCCAACGTGTCTCATTGAAAGGTGGATGACCCATTTTGAACATAACATGTCACTTTGAACGAGGTGAATACCCAACATGTCTCATCGAAAGGCAGACAACCCATTTTGAATGTAACATGCCACTTTGAAAGGGGTGACTGCCCAACGTCTCATTGAAAGGCGGATGACCTATATAATATGCCAACTTGAAGGAATTAATGATAAAAAATAATATGTCACATCGAAGGAAGTGACACTCCAATATAATATAATGTGTCACATTGAAAGGAGTGACGATCCAATATAATATAATATGTGTTGAAGGAGGTGACGCTCTAACATAGTATAATATGTCACGTTGAAGAAGGTGACGCTTCAACATAATATAATATGTCACGTTGAAGGAGGTGAAAGTCCAACATAATAAAATATGTCACGTTGAAGGAGGTAACGGTCCAACATAATAAAATATTCATGTTAACGGAGGTGACGGTCCAACATAATAAAATATGTCACGTTGAAGGAGGTGAAGGTCCAACATAATAAAATATGTCACATTGAAGGAGGTAATGGTTCAACATAATAAAATATGTCACATTGAAGGAGGTGACGGTCCAACATAATAAAATATGTCACGTTGAAGGAGGTGACGGTCCAACATAATATAATATGTCATATTGAAGGAGGTGACGCTCCAACATAATGTAATATGTCACGTTGAATAAGGTGACGCTCCAACATAATATAATATGTCACGTTAAAGGAGGTGACGGTCCAATATAATAAAATATGTCACGTTGAAGGAGGTGACAATCCAACATAATAAAATATGTCACGTTGAAGGGAGTGACGATCCCATATAATGTGTCAAATTTAAGGAATTGACAATCCAATATACTATAATATGTCACGTTGAAGGAGGTGATGATCCAACATAATAAAATATGTCACATTGAAGGAGGTGACAGTCCAACATAATAGAATATGTCACGTTGAAGGAGGTGACGGTCCAACATAATAAAATATATCACGTTGAAGGAGGTAACGGTCCAACATAATATAATCTGTCACGTTGAAGGAGGTGACACTCCAACATAATATAATATGTCACGTTGAAGGAGGTGACACTCCAACATAATATAATATGTCACGTTGAAGGAGGTGACGGTCCAATATAATAAAATATATCACGTTGAAGGAAGTGACAATCCAACATAATAAAATATGTCAAGTTGAAGGGAGTGACGATCCCATATAATGTGTCAAATTTAAGGAATTGACGATCCTACATACTATAATATATCACGTTAAAGGAGGTGACAGTCCAACATAATACACTATGTCACGTTGAAGGAAGTGACGGTCCAACATAATATAATATGCCTGTCAGAATGAGCATAAAGAACAAAATAGTGGTTAATGGGCTAAACACCAAAGACAGAGAGTAAGGATATAGACATTCGGCTTGTGCCACCGAATAAGATTGTTGTTTAACACCTCCAATTGTTCTTGAAGACTTTGTCATTCCTGCACTCACAAAAAATTTCTTAGTTTAAAAAATAAAGAGATTAACATATGCCAAACCATCTAAATGTGTCATAATGATTCAGTAACTATGAAAAGCGTACGATCACAGATAAATATATTGAGAGAGATTCTGACGTTGATTGAAGGCTCTAATGGCCGATTAGGGATATAACGTAATGTACATCCCTATTTCAAATGAAATCTCTTATGAAGAGAGAATTTGTTGATAAAGAAAGTATATGAAGCTTGAAGTTGCACGAAGATTTTTGGAATTATTTAACAATTTCAAAAAGTTACCCTTGTTTCCAGTTGAAGGGTACTCAATTGAAATAGTTTGAATGAAATAAAGAATTAACTGATTCAAAACATGCATGTAGTTTGAAACAATGGGAAGACCGAATCCTTATGTAGGATTACCTATGTATCTTGCTGGAACAAGAATTAGGTCTGACATAGTTCAGACCTGATACTGATAGAATTTGCAAAGAACTTAAGATTTGTTCAAAAGGATGAAGGATTAGATTCATCAAGATATGAATCGATCTGTTGAACTGGGTCCTTTTCGTGGAAAATTCTTGAAAGGATTTGTGCATGTCTTGTGTTTGGTAATCTTCTGGCGTGATTCTTTGAACTTCGGGAGAATCCATTACCACTTGCCCTCATATCTTGTCATGAAAAGCAAGATTCAAAAAGTGCAATCATCAATAACGCAATAAAATGATTGTAATAAATCAAATGGTATAACAGAGAATAATTTTAGAGATAGAGTCATTTGGCTTATGATAACTTGAGCATAGTGATCTGAATGATATCTCCAAGTCTGAGTCGTTGTGCCCGACTATTTTCCCTACAAAGTTTAGAGGAAGTGTTAAAATTATAATAAAGCGACAGGAATAAATTTAAGAGATAAAGTGAGAAGAGAAGTTGTGTGGATATTTATGATAAGGCCACGATGAGTCCATCACTATTTTCTATCACGCTTGGTGATCTTGGTATTGTCAATTTTGTGACATCCTTTTTCCTGCAACCAAAGAAAAATTCTTAGTTTTGAGAGACTGATTCGTGTTGGTTTTGCCTTGCTCTCCTGGTGCTACTTCTTGTACTTGATTTGCACACTTGTCTGGTCTTGAAATGCAGTTTTGATGGAATTTTTGAGGACTTTCGTCAAAATTCTACCCCAGTCTAAGACACAGAAAACTCTTGAAATTCTTTGTAGATTCTGTTGTCGCTTAATATGGAATTTTTGAGATCCATCTCAAAAATTCTGCCTCAGTTGCAGCTTCAACAAACTTCAGTGTTTAAATATCAAATTTCGTAGAATTTTTGAGATCTTCTCAAATTTTTTGCCCTAGTTACATGCTTCAATGTGATCTCCAATTCCGACTTGTTGGAAAAGATCTTCTTCTAGCGAATATTTGAGATCCACTTAAAAATTCTACCACAGTTTCCACTATAGAGGAAAATGGAAATCTTACGGGAGGTATGATCGAGCTGGTGTGGCGCCTATGTATTCCACTAGGCAAATCAGGTCAAACGTAGTTCCAACATAAAACAAAGGAAACTGGATTTTTTTTGATAACGTGACCGAAGACAAATAGGCCGCCTACATATTCCACTAGGAAAATCAGGTCGAACGTAGTTCACATTACAAGTAGAAGTGAGATTACAAGAAAATCAAAATATACGATACGATTACAAGGAAATAAAACGACAAAGTGAGAATACAAGTAAGAAAACGATAACATAAAATTGAAGGATGCCAAAAGTGTGACTTCGAGAAAACTTCATTCTTCTTTACAACTGATCATCCAAAGAGTTACTTCTTGTGATTTGGCAATGGATTGTTGTTCACATTTGCTGGAGCTTCTGCAAGTGTTATCACCTTGTCGTCAATCAAGTCTTGGATCTTATGTTTCAGGGTGATACACTTCTCAGTATCATGCCCAACAATTCAAGAATGATAAGCACATTGTTTACTCGGATCATACCAATTGGCTGAAGTATTCACCGACTTTCCTTCTACTGGGTGAAGTATACCAGCTTCTTTCAACCTTTCATAAAGTTGAGTCAGTGATTCTGCCAATGGCGTGAAGACTCTTGGAGGCTTCCTTTCATAGTTGGTACGAGGTGCATTGTTGTAGGGATTTTTTGGAGAGCGTTGAGCATGATATGTTGCATGTGCATTGTAGACCAGATATGGTGAACGTGAAGATTGTTGATGATGTGAGGTACCTCCTCGAGTCATCACTCCCATAACCTCTTTGTCTTTTTTCTTCCCATTTCCAAAAGAGCTAGTTTGGAAGGCCTTATTAGCGGACTGCAATGCTGTGAAATTTGTTATCTTTCCAGTCTTTAGGCCATCTTCAATCATTTCTCTGGTTTTGATAATTTCAGCAAAAGTTTTTCCACTCATTGTTATCATTCGTTCATAAAATTCTATGTCTACAACCTGAATAAAGTAAGTGATCATTTATGCTTACTCCATAGAGAGGTGTACTCTGGATGCTTCTTCTCTCCAATGTATGGAATAATTGCAGAAGCCTTCAGTGGATTTCTGCCTTAGCTTTGTAATAGAGATTCTGTCAGGAGGGATCTCAACATGAAGCTTGTAGTGATCCACAAAAGCGTTTGCCAAATCGTCCCATGAATTCCATTTAGTTACATCTTGCTTAGACTACCACTCTAAAGCCTTCCCACTCAAACTTTGATTAAATAGTTTGATTCTTATGCCTTCATTCCTTCCACACCGATCAACTTTTCACAATAGACCTTCAAGTGGAAGAAAGGATTTCCAGAAGCATCAAACTTTTCAAATTTTGGAATCTTGTAGCCCGGTGGCAACTCAATCTCATAAAATGCACATAACTCTTCATATCTCACGCTTTGGTTAGTACAAATCCCACGAAGACTTCTTATAGCATCTTCCAAACTTTTGAGCTTCCTGTTCATCATTTCATCATTGGCTGCTTTTGTCTCATTTTCAGTTTCAACATAGTGATCAACATCTATGTGATATAGCCCTTGAGTTTGTTTTATAGGTGGAGCAGTGGTATAAGTGTACACTGGCGGAGCATAGTGTGTCATCGATACATTCTGAGCTTTTGGAGGAGCAAATGTGTACACAAGAGGAACATTCTGAGAAGCATGAGCATTTTGAACTTGTTGAGAAGTAGTGAAATGATCCCCATGATCAAACTCCTCAGAGGTTGGAAACATAGGTCCCTTTTGATGAACATCAGGGGGTAGGGTCACGCTTGGTGTGTTTTGAGAAGCATTTTGGTTTTGCATCACCATGAGCCTTAGTTCAGCGATTTGTTGCTCTAGAGTAGCAACGACCTCTAGGGTTATTTCTGATCTTGCTGACATGCCAGAGTCTGTTGCGATAGTCAAAGGGGAAATTGTCTCAGTTAAAGTGGTTGTGTTGATCAAACTGGGGTCTATGGTTGAACGGGTTTTTTGGTAGCCCAAATAAGAAATGGTAAGTCTGTAGTAACCTTCTTGACTTTAGACCGAGTGAAATACGAATATTCTGCCAGCGAGTACTTGAAACTGCTTGCTGTGGTGAAGTGAGCAAGTTTGATTACCAACACAAATCAGCCTCTCAAAAGAAAGAAAAACACTCAGAAGGTAAACGTGTTAATCAATTAATAATAATAATTAATCAAAGTACATAGAACAAATAACATCTATTTTGCTCGAAACAAGACTAGTCCAAAATTTTGAGGAACAAGACTTTTGAGAGATGATTAAAAAAGGGGCAGCCCGGTGCACTAAAGCTCCCGCTATGCGCAGGGTCCGGGGAAGGGCCGGACCACAAGGGTCTATTGTACGCAGCCTCACCTTACATTTCTGCAAAGGGCTGTTTCCACGGCTTGAACCCGTGACCTCCTGGTCACATGGCAGCAACTTTACCAGTTACTCCAAGGCTCCCCTTCGAATGGATGGAACTTTTGGTCAACAAGGAGAGGATTGTAAACAAAGTGAGCTATTTGAAGAATGGTATAAACATTTATGCTCAATTTCGGTGACACGAGTTGAATTTCTAAGAAAAAATATAAAGTTTATTTATAAAACTATAGAAATAACGACGCACTAGAATTTTGATGAAATATTTAATCGATTTTGTATGAAAAAGTGATTTATAAGAGTGATGGGGTCAAAGTGAATTTTAACGGTGACCTAATAACGTTTCTGGAAAACTTGAAATGTAGAACTTGAGGATTTTAAGCAAAATTAATGATGGAACTTTTAAAAGAATTTTTAGGAAGACTCAAATTTGCGTTTATATGCGTAATGACACTCTAAGATATTGGAATGGAATAATGGACTAATCACGTCTAAAGCAAAACACATGTATTTTAAACACACAATTAGCACATAGACAATATATAGCGCGTCCTAGCATATATGTGACCTTTTAAGCCAAAGGTAAGCCTAACGTTTGAAGGATGTATATTCCACTTGTAAAGTGTCCCATTGCCCCAAAAAAACATTTTATACAAATCTTATGAATAAACTAAATGGGGGATACACAATAAGAGAAAGGGAAAATAAATAATAACAGTCCCACACAGGGGAACAATCCTAAACTAAACCGCCTTGGAAGTCCTCCGTTCTTGAACTTCTTGACATTTCCGAACGCCTTTCGGACAAAGATCTTCCTTTGATTTACAATAAAATAAACTCTATAAATAATAAATTTCCAACCCCGAGGAGCAATGGTTCGTACAACTCGACATATACATCCTTCAAATTTATCAAATAGTTGGATGATTGTCTTTTATTGACCGCGGGCCAATTAGACACAAGGTGGTCTTCTAATGGACCCAATACCTTACATATTGGGCCAACTTAGGCCAATGCTCTAATAAAAGGATTTGGTTTCGCTCTACGCTAGATGTCTAGAGTGGGTTCTGAAATAATAGACCGGGAACACAAGCAGACTACTTGGGGTGGGGAAATGACGATTATTGGATCGGCCAGCAATCCAACTACCCATCAGGGTACCCTCGAGAAATATTTTGGTTTTTAAGTGATAGGAACGGTTGCTACCAGCATAACCGCCCTTTAGAGATCCAAAATAAAATAAATGCCAATTGGCGGAAATATGCCATGGATGCAATGATAATTTAAAAGTAAACAAATAATTGCAAAAAGTAACAATTATTACAAACGAAGGTTAGCCAAACAAATAAATCTTTTTGGTTAGAACCTAGATGAATCCCCAGGGGAGTCGCCATTCTGTTATGTTCATTTTTGAATAATTCAAAAACTACTTCGTAACTTTCGTGACGAAAAATCAATATCATTTTTTATTTATTTTGAAAGAATAGTTTAAAAAGAGAGTCGCCACTTAATTTTAGGAAAATTAAGAAACCATTTAAAAGGTAATTTTGAAAGAAAACCTTTTATTTAAAAACCAGAGAAAGGGTAAGGGTTCAAGTTAAATTTGAAAGAAGGTGTTAGGCACTTTTGAAAATCAACAAAGTGTGGTTCCCGACAGATTTAAAATATTCGGCTAATTTTGAAAATTCTTCAAGTTATTTTAGTAAAAATCTTTTATTTGAAAATCTTACTTAAAATGGATAGAATTTATTTGTTACATAAACATTCATATTTTTGTTTCAAATAATGAAACCAAATTAAACATTTAAGTTTTCAAATAATTCTAACTTTAATAATTTATCCGAGTCAAGATTATGAACTAAATAGTTCATCAAAATTCTTAAACATGCATTCTAAGCTTCTTAATAACTATGAAGGGATATAAAGAATTTCCCAAGTCATTCTATAAGCATAAGATTTGCCTAAATAATTAACCTTAGAGAAAACGATTACGAGATAGAGCAATTGGTAACCAATTTTGATAAAACCTTTTAAGAAAACTCCAAAGGGATTCATCCAAGTTAACTAAAAGAACTTAATAACATAAGTAAAAAAAAATATACAAATAAATTACTAAACAAAGAGAAAGAAATGGGTTTAGGCAACTTAGGCCCAAACCTCCTAAAGGTCCATATTTTGGAATTAAAATCATTTGGGCTTCGCTCACTTCTGCATTGTATATCAGCCTGTATATAGCTTGTATATTCCTATATATCAGCTTCCCTTTTCCATGTATATCAGCTCTTAGGCTGTATACCAACTTCTTTCGGACTTGGAAGAGGCGTGAATCAAAGGTATTGGGCTTCCTAGGCCCATCGGAAAAATACGAGGGGTGAGAGTCCATTTGGGCTCATGCTCGTGTATATACATGCAAAGAAAGGAAGAGAAGAATTAGGAAATGAGATATGATTCATTCATGTTCAAATTCGTATACTCAAATAATTATAATAGCTTTGTGTTAATCACAAAAAAAAGCACACTTAGCACATTCGGGTAACAACAAACAAAGGTCTCAACTTTAGTGGGTTTAGATATATTTTTGCACCACGAGATCTTTAAAAATCTAACAAGTTGAACCAAAATGAATACCGAGTATAAATTATATACAATGTTCAACCCTTCAACTGATTAATCATGGAAAGTCTTAAATTACTTGCTCAACTTATTGCTACCAAAAATAAATCAAATGATTTCAATGATACTCATTAGTAACAAGGAACCTGGGCAGCCTAATATTTAGACTAAAGAGAAAAAAAAGATAGTTTTAAAACATGGAAATCTCCTCTTGGCAAACTAAGCTCAAGTTGAAACCTTATAACTTAAAGTAGATCGCTGTAGGATCGATAAGCCATATAAACTAAGTTGTGACTTAAAAAGAATAAAATAAATTGACTCTTAATCCTCACAAACATATGAGGAGAAAATGAACATGTATCTAAAATCAAATCCAAGTATAAACACAAAATGACAAATCTCACGCTAAGTCCATACATAAACAACTCTTGGTAATTATAGCTAACACTTGAGCACAACTATGTCATGAAGGGAGGACTTAATCATACTCATGGGGGAAAGTTAAGCAGACGGAAAAGGGGACTAAGCAAATATTTATCATAAAAACATAAAAGCAATAGGGAGGTAAAAAAGAAAGAAAAGAAAATAGCCTAGACTAGTCTAACAGACAACACATAGGGTTTGCAAAATGGTAGAGAAACATCAAGATAGGAAGAGAAATTACATTCGGAGCACATATGTCTACATAGAACTAGAAGAGGACAAGGTGATGGCCTGACGTTATTATCGGATACACTCGAGAACTATCAACTAATCCAATCGTACATACTTAAAATTTAAAGAAATTAATTGAATTGATGCATTATATCGAAAGCTTTTTTTTTTAAAAGAATCTAATATCATGACACAACCCGTCGTGAGTGGCACCCACCCAACCCCCGGATGAGTGAACCAATAGAGTTCCACCCTTGCGTAGACTAACAGCCTAAAACCAACAAGAATAAATGAAAACTAGCAATAAAAATAAGATCACTAATCAAAAACTTATCATTAATAATAATCTGCGGAAATTTCTCACCTAGGAACTGAAAGTCATCGTACCAAACATCAACCAAATCTAGAGTACGGGGATGCAACCCCAAACAAAATAAGAATAGTTCTTAAGTCCAAACAAATGGACTAAAACTCTAATGATAATTTCAAGGTAGCTCGAATCGATAGCTCACCCTTGAAGATCAGAAACATCAGTGATAAATCTGAGGTCTCGTCTCAGCCGCTGGAAGATTTCCTATACTCACCAAAAGAAAGACAAGTGCAGTATTAGTACACCACCACTGTGTACTGGTAGGATCATCAGCCAGTATTCAAGAAAACAGTATATAAATAGTACACAAAATCCAGTAACAAGTATGGCAACATGCAACAATATCACAGGCATCTCTAGAAAACAGGCCTCTACCTAGCTTGTTACCGCATGAATCCATCTCTTACAGTTCTATTCCACCAACAAGAATAACCATAACCACACCTTACCATCTAGCCCAGACCCTCCGTGGAATTCCCTCTAGACAACTACCACAAGAAGTGATTTACCCAGCTTAAACCAAGACCAATTCAATAGTCATCCAACAGTTCCCGGCCACTCAAGGACCACCAATCAATAGCACTTTTCAATAACAACCCTGTCCACCCACAGAACCAATATCAAGTATCAGATTGAGTAAAACAAACCGATCCTCTCACGGAACCAATATCAACCCATGCAATACAATAATCAATAAAACAGTGCAAGATACAATAATGTAAACCCGTACCAGGCGTGGTACCTATGCCAACCAAATGTTATACCCATACCAGGCGTGGTACCCGTGCCAACCATGTGTTATACCCATACCAGGCGTGGTACCCGAGCTAACCGAATGTCAACAACAACAGTCAATATGATGAATGCACACCCCTTGTAAAGCCAACAAGTAAAAACCATTCAAACATAGACTATAAACCAAACTCAGACATTCCACACAAATCCCCTAAGCAATGTAATGCACACAATTACTTAGACAATGAGTACAATGAATATACACATTCGCAGAAATATAAAAGCCATCACCTACCTCGAATGTTCCAAGCTCTATTCAACCCAAGCTTTTCCGTGTTCCAGATTCCTCTCGCGTTCTTGGTCTAAAAATAACACATAATGCATATAATTAACATACAGGCCTGTACATTACCCGGATTATACCAAATCCCCAAATCCCAGACCACCCATGATCATCCCACCCTTTTCCTGGGTTTTTCCACTGTTATTTCTCCTAGTCTTATCATTTTTTACGGACAAAACAGGAAATTAAATAGTCTATGATCATTTTAATGTACTTAAACCAACACCAAAGAACATACATGTTAGGAACCCCCTTCTTCCCCGAATTTCATCATCCCTAGGTCATTCTAACCTTCCCCAATTTCCCTCCTAGCAATTCTACCGCATAGGAAATATAGTACAAAGTGTGGGAACGAAAATCTTACCTTAGAAATAATTTTTGGTGGAGGAATGAAGAAAATTGCCTGAATTCGCCCAACTCTTCTCCCAAAACAAACTTGTGAAATTCTGATGTTTTGAGAGCTGTTTCTGCATTAAAAACCCATCGTCCCGCTATAGTGGTCCTCGCTCTGCTATAGCGGTCCCGCTATAGCGATCACCTACCGCTATAGCGGTCTTAAGTGAGTTGACCGCCCCTTGACCGCCGCTATAGCGGTAATTTCTACCGCTATAGTGGTGGCCGCTATCGCGCGTGACAACACTCATCACAGGCAGAAAGTCCATAAATCTGCCAGTTTTGGCCATTTTACAACACACTTGGTTTCCTTGACGTCCCAAAATAACCCTTTCACGTTAAACGCAATTTTGGGAGTTCTACTCACCCAAATTAGATTCTGAAAAGTCCCTCATACTCTTTAATGTCTTGGCTGCATGGAAAACTAGCTCAATCCAAGACACCTAAACCCATTTTTACTTAGATTTCCCTAGACTCTACCTCGCTCCAAAACTGGTCGAGGCTAGCCTAGCCCAGATTTCAAACTCCCAAACCCAGAGTTTTCTAACTCTATAACTTGGCACAATTGGTCTACCCGTAATAACAGACCTGGTCATTACAACAGATACAAATTTACCCATGTTCATCCTCGAACGATCAAACTTGAAATTACAAAAATAAAAGGAAGGAAGTGTAGTACCTGAATCCTTAAACAATTGAGGGTACTTGTCCCTCATATCCTTATCGGTTTCCCAAAGGTCTTCCTCAACTGTATGATGCTTCTACTAAACCTTTACCATGTCAATCACCTTTGTCCTCAACCTCCGGACATCCCGAGCAAGAATCACAACCGGCTCCTCCTCATAACGAAGATCTTTATGAAAAAGTACCTCATCCCACTTGATGATGTAGTCCCCATCCCCATGGTATCGCTTGAGCATAAATACATGGAATACCGGATGGACGCCCGACAAACTAGGTGGCAGTGCTAACTTGTAAGCCACTGGCCCCACCATCTCAAGGACGTCAAACGGACCGATAAACCGAGGGCTAAGCTTGCCCTTCTTACCAAACCGTATAACCCCTTTCATTGGTGACACCTTTAGCAATACTTGTTCACCAACTTGAAAGTCCATGTCCCGGACCTTATGATCCACATACTCCTTCTGCCTGCTTTGAGCGGCCAACAAATTGGTCTGTATGCCCCTTACTTTTTCCTGCACTTCTTTTACTAAGTCTACGCCCAGAGGCTTCACATCACCTTCCTCAAACCACCCAACCAGTGATCTGCAGTTTTTCCCATACAGGGCCTCAAATGGTGTCATATCGATACTGGAGTGATAACTGTTGTTGTACGAGAATTCGCACAATGGTAGAAACTGGTCCCAATGACCACCGAAGTCCATTACACATGCTATCAACATGTCCTCCAATACCTGAATCGTCCTCTCCAACTAACAATCAGTCTGAGGATGGAATGTTGTGCAAAAGGTAAGTTGTGTACCCAACTCTTCATGTAACTTGGCCCAGAACTTAGAAGTAAACTGCGTACCCCTGTCTGAAATGATGGACAATGGTACCCCATGCAGTCTTACAATCTCTTTCACGTAGATCTTAGCCAACTACTGTGAGTTGTAATCTACCCTGACCGAAATGAAGTAAGCGGACTTGGTCAGCCTGTCAACAATGACCCAAATTGAGTCATACTTCCCTAATGTCTTGGGAAGACCCACCACGAAATCCATGGCTATTCTCTCCCACTTCCACTCTGGAATTGGCATCCTCTGAAGTAGTCCTGCAGGTCTCTGATGTTCATATTTTACCTGCTGGCAATTCTAACACTTGGACACAAAATCAACTATGTCCCTTTTCATCCCAGGCCACCAATAACACTGCCTCAAGTTCCTGTACATTTTGGTTACACCCGGATGGATCGAGTACCGCGAACCATGAGCTTCTGTCAGAATTTTCGGAATTATATCATCAACCCAAGGAAAACAAATCCTCTCCCTGAAATGCAATACACCACCAGAGTCTAACATGACATCTCTGGATTCCCCGGATATCTCCAGATTTTCAAAATAAAAACCACCGCTGCCAACTCTAAATCGTGAGTCGGGTAATTCCTCTCATGCACCTTCAACTGCCTGGATTCATAGGCTATCACATTCCTATCCTGCATCAACACAGCACCCAAACAAGAATGTGAAGCATCATAGTAAACAATAAAGTCTTTACCTTCAACCGGCAAGGACAATATAGGAGCCGTGGTTAAAAGTGTCTTGAGCTTTTGGAAGCTCTCCTCGCACTTGTCGGACCACACAAATGGTACCTCCTTCTGTGTCAGCTTGGTCAGGTGAGTAGCAATAGAAGCAAAGTCCTTCACAAACCTCCAGTAGTACCCCGCGAGTCCAACAAAACTTCTCACCTCTGTCACAGAGCTAGGCCAGACCTAACTCTTAACTGCCTCAATTTTCTGGGGATCTACCATCAACCCCTTTTCTGACACCACATGCCCCAAAAATGCCACAAAAGTCAACCAAAACTCACACTTAGTGAATTTTTTCATAAAGCTTTTGGTGCCTCAAGATGTCCAACACAATGCGAATATGATTAGCATGCTCCTCCCTACTCTTGGAGTAGATCAAAATATCGTCAATGAACACGATAATAAAAGAATCCAAGTAGGACTTAAACACCCCATTCATCAAACTCATGAATGCTGTCGGCGCATTGGTCAAACCAAATGATATTACTAGAAACTCATAATGTCCATATCGAGTCCAAAAAGTAGTTTTCGGAATATCCTCAGGTCTAATCTTTAGCTGATGGTACCCTGACCTCAAGTCAATTTTTGAAAACACCGATGCACCCTAAAGATGGTCAAGCAAATCATTTATCTGGGGTAAAGGATACTTATTCCGGATGCTCACCTTGTTCAGCTGTCTGTAGTCTAGGCACATCCGCATACTACCATCCTTCTTTTTCACAAACAAAACCGGAGATCCTCAAGGTGAAGCACTGGGACGTATAAATCCTTTATCTAGGAGTTCCTGCAGCTGAGTCTTAAGTTCCCTTAACTCTACCGGAGCCATTCTATAAGGAGGAATAGAGATGGGATGAGTGCCTAGCTCTAAATCGATACAAAAATCTGTATCCCTGTCCGGAGGTATACCAGGCAAATCTGCTGGAAACACCTCTACAAATTTGGACACCACCGGAACTGACTCAATAGAAGGGGACTCCACACTATCATCCCAGAGATGAGCCAAGAAGGCTAGACACCCCCTTCCCACTAGCTTCCTAGCTCGAACAAATGATATAATCTTAACTGGCTTAGGCCTGTATACACCTTCCCACTCTAATCTATCCTTACCCAGAATTTCTAGAGTCACAGTTTTGGTGTTACAGTTCAACACAACATGATAGGAAGATAGCCAGGTCATACCCAATATAACATCAAAATTAGCCATATCCAGAATCACTAAATCTACCAAAGTACGTAGCCCCGCAAATACCACAGAGCAATCATGATACACATGAGTCACAATCACCGACTCTCCTACCGAGGTAGATACATGGATAAGGGAATCAAGGATATCGCAATTCAAATTCAGACCCAATGCAAAACTAACAGACACATAAGAATATGTAGATCCTGGGTCAAATAATACTGAGGCCATTTTATCACAGACAAGAATAGTACCTGTGATCACCGCATCTGAGGCTTCCACCTCAGTCCTTCCTAGAAAAGCATAGCAATGTGCCCGATCATCAATCCAGGCAACTTCCCGGGCTGGCTGCGCCGCACCTCTGCTTGCGCCGCACCCCGGCTTACGCCACCATTCCGTCGGTCTCCCCAGCCTCCCTGGAAATTACCTTGCCCACCTTGTGGATGACCTCTAACATTACCACCTCTGCCTGCTGGAACCACTGCTCTAGTCTGCTGCTGACCCTGATTACCTGCCTGCCTATGTGGACACTCCCTCTTAAAGTGGCCCAACTCACCAAAATGGAAGCAACAATGGTCCAAAGTAGGCCTGCAAGCTGATGTATAGGATGCCTTCTGACCTCTAGGAGCTGAAGACTGAGCTCCCTAACGACCACCTGTAGTAGCTGGCAGAGATGACTGGATAGGACGAGCCAAGTAAGCCTGCTGATGCTGGCCCCTTGGGTATGAACAACCAGAATTTCCCTCATTCCGGGGCCTTTTGGCTAAAGCCTTAGCCTGCCCCGCTTGCCTAACTCCCTCAATATTCTTCACATAGTCCACCAAACCCGTTCCTCCTCGGAACCAAACATCTGTGTAGCAAAATGAGACAACGCATAAAAGTTAGCCTCATAAGCCAAGACCGACATGCCACCCTACTCCAAGTTCAAAAACTCATCTCTTTTGGTCTCTCAAAGTACGAGTAACATACTTCTCTAGAAACAAGGCATGTAACTGCTCCCAAGTCAGTGGAGGTAGGATAGATGACCGACACTCAACATGAGACCTCCACCACTGCTTGGCATCACCCTGCAGCTGAAAAGTGACAAACTCCACCCCATGCTGACGTGCAATACCCAACTTGTGCAACCTCTCATGGAAATCCAGGATGAACTCATAGGCATCCTCTTTATCTGTACCCTGAAACATCAGAGGTTTCAGCTTAAGGAACTTAGTAGCATCTGATGCTCATTACCTGTCATCACTGGGCCTAACATTGCTCTCAGAAGATCATTTGTGCTCAAAGCTGCATCCATCCTTACTGTAGTAGTAACCACTGGCTGAGTATCCCAGTCCTGATTCGCATAAGCTGCAGGTATTGCTCCAGCACCAACCAACCCACTCAAAATATCCCACGCCTACCTGAAAGCTTCCGGTGTCATATTAGGAAGGCCTGCACCCCCAACCGGTGCCGCCTCCTCCTGAGCCCCTCCATCTTCTACCACTACTTCTTCTACATCCACAGCCGCAGGATCCTGAGGTAGGGGAGGGGTTACCTCACCTGCAGTAGTAGAAGATCGAGCTCCATCCCTGGCGGGTGCGGCTCCAGCTCGTCCCCTGCCCCTTCCCCTGCCTCTGCCATGAACTGCTAGGCCCGCTGCTGGGACCGCTGGCCTTGCTCCGTTATTCTTTGTAGTAACCATCTGCGGACAGAAGAGTGAATAAAGTTAGATACAAATTTGTATCACCAGATACCAATTGGAATTGAGTTATAGCACAAAGGAAAATAAGAAAGAGATAGTTTTTCCTAAAGCCCCATAGCCTCTCGAAGAAAAGTACGGATGTCTCTGCACCGTTCCATAAGACTCTACTAGACATGTTTGGTACAATGAGATCAACGAACCTAGGCTCTGATACCATCTTTGTCACGACCCAACCTATCGTGAGTGGCACCCACCCAACCCCTGGATGAGCGAACCAATAGAGTTCCACCCTTGCCTAGACTAACAGCTTAAAACCATCAAGCATAAAGGAAAACTAGCAATAGAAAAAAGATCACTAATCAAAAAATTATCATTAATAATAATTTGTGGAAACTTCCCACCTAGGAACTGAAAGTCATCGTACCAAATATCAACCAAATCTAAAGTACGGGGATGTAATCCCAAACAAAATAAGAATAGTTTTTAAGTCCGAACAAATGGACTAAAACTCTAATGATAATCCCAAGGTAGCTCGAATCGACAGCTCACCCTTGAAGATTGGAAATGTCAGTGCTAAATCTGAGGTCTCATCTTAGTCGCTGGAAGATTTCCTGTACTCACCAAAAGAAAGACAAGTGCAGTATCAGTACACCACCACTGTGTACTAGTAGGATCATCAGCCAGTACAAGAAAATAGTATATAAATAGTACACAAAATCCAGTAACAAGTATGACAACATGCAACAATATCACATGCATCTCTAGACTACACGTCACTACCTAGCTTGTTAGTGCATGGATCCATTTCTTACAGTTCTATTCCACCAACAAGAATAACCATAACCATACCTTACCATCTAGCCTGGACCCACCCTGGAATCCCCTCTAGACAACTACCACAAGAAGTGATTTACCCGGCCTAAAACAAGACCAATTCAACAGTCATACAATAGTTCCCGGCCACTCAAGGACCACCAATCAATAGCACTTTTCAATAACAACCCGGTCCACTCATGGAACCAATATCAAGTATCACATTTAGTAAAACAACCCGGTCCTCTCACGGAACCAATATCAACCCATGCAATACAATAATCAATGAAACAATGCAAGATGCAATAAAGTAAACTCGTACCAGGCGTGGTACCCATGCCAACCAAATGTTATACCCATACCAGGCGTGGTACCCGTGCCAACCATGTGTTATACCCATACCAGGCGTGGTACCCGAGCCAACCGAATGTCAACAACAACAGTCAATAGAATGAATGCACACCCTTTGTAAAGCCAACAAGTAAAAACCATTCAAACATAGACTATAAACGGAACTAAGACATTCGACCCAAATTCCCTAAGCAATGTAATGCACACAATTACTTTGACAACGAGTACAATGAATATACACATTTGTAGAAATACGAAAGCCATCACCTACCTCGAATGTTCCAAGCTCTATTCAAGCCGAGCTTTCCCGTGTTTTGGATTCCTCTCGCGTTCTTGGTCTAAAAATAACACATAATGCATACAATTAACATATAGGCCTGTACATTACCCGGATTATATCAAATCCCCAAACCCCAGGACACCCATGATCATCCCCCCTTTTTCCCGGGCTTTTCCACCGTTAATTCTCCTAGTCTTATCATTTTTTACGGACAAAACAGGAAATTAAATAGTCTATGTTCATTTTAACGTACTTAAACCAACACCTAAGAACATACATGTTTGGAACTACCTTCTTCCCGGAATTCCATCATCCCTAGGTCATTCCAACCTTCCCCAATTTCCCTCCTAGCATTTCTACCGCATAGGAAATGTAGTACAAAGTGTGGGGAACGAAAACCTTACCTTAGGAACGATTTTTGGCAGAGGAATGAAGAAAATCGCCTGAATTCTCCCAGCCCTTCTCCCAAAAAATATTTGTGAAATTCTGATATTTTGAGAGCTATTTCTGTATTAAAAACCTGTCGGCCTGCTATAGTGGTCCCCACCCCGCTATAGCGGTCCCCGCTATAGCAATCCCCGCCCCGCAATAGAGGTCCCCGCCCCACTATAGCGGTGACCTACCACTATAGCGGTCTTAAGTGAGTTGACCACCCCTTGACCGCCGCTATAGCGGTGGCTGATTTCGTGCGTGACAACACTCGTCATGGGCAGAAAGTCTGTAAATCTGCCAGTTTTGGCTATTTCACAACACACTTGGTTTCCCCGATGTCCCGAAACAACCCTTTTACGTCAAACGCGATTCTAGGAGTTCTACTCACCCAAATTCAATCCTGAAAAGTCCCCAAGACTCCTTTATATCTTGGCTACGTGGAAAAGTAGCTCAATCCAAGACACCTAAACCCATTTTTACCCGGATTTCTCTAGACTCTACCTCACTCCAAAATTAGCCGAGGCTAGCCTAGCCCAGAATTTTAAACTCCCAAACTCGGAGTTTTCTAACTCTACAACTTGGCACAATTGGTCTACCCATACTGACGGACCCGGTCGTTACATCTAATCACTTCAAGTTCGAAGGAAAACAAGTAGAAACGAGAAATTATTTTAAATTACTGGAAAATAGCTTATTTACTCAAATTAAGCTAAACCACATCAAAGAAGAACATTTTTAGCATACTAAAATCAAGCCATTTCACAACAAATAGAAGAACTAAATAATAAGGAAAAAAATTATTACCTTTCTCGGAGCAGCGAACTGGAGACTACGAGTCAAAGTAGACGATTCCCTAACCTCAAAATTCCAATTTGATTTCACTGGAATGGAACAAAATTCTTACTAATTCCTTGGTCTTATTGAGTTAGATAAAAAGACTCTCTAAAACTCTCAAAAACTCAAGGAGGAGTGGGAAAACCCCGTAGTTTAGGTGCAAAACCCGTAAGATGAACAGTGAAAGGATGGGGTTTATATAGGACCCTAAAAATTCCAAAATCTTGAGGGAACAACTGATGTGGGACTGCTGATTTTTTAAAATCCTTAAGGGATAAGGGATGAGTTGGAATAGTACGATTTTGAAGGAAAAATTAAAGAAATTCAGATAGAAAAGCAAGGATTACCATTTAAGAATGCCACCTGGGCAATTCTAGAATCTTCTAGGGTTCTTGGATGTGCAATTTCATGTGCTCCTCACATGATTTTGTATGAAGGGAGATGGAGGGAAACTTAATGGACTCTTGATGGACTTTGATTTGGAGTGAGCTTTGACGGAGTTTGTTTATGTAATGATTGGGTTTGTCATTACGGGTAGTCCAATCGTGCCAAGTTTTATGGTTAGAAAACTCTGAGTTTGGGAGTTTGAAATTCTGGGTAGGCTAGCCTCGGCCGATTTTGGAGCAAGTTAGAGTCTAGGGAAATCCTGGTAAAAATGGGTTTAGGTGTCTTGGATTGAGCTAGTTTCCCATGTAGCCAAGACATAAAGGAGTCTGGGGGACTTTTTGAAATTGCATTTTGGTAAGTAAAACTCCCAGAATCGCGTTTAACAGGAAGGGGTTATTTCAGGACGTCAGGGGAAACAAGTGTGTTGTGAAATGGACAAAACTGGCAGAGTTCTGGTAGCGGTAGAAACAAGTGTGTTTCAGGATGTCACGTGCGATAGCGGCCACCTCTATAGAGGTAGAAATTACTGCTATAACGGCGGTCAAAGGGAGGTCAACCCACTTAAGACCGCTATAGCGGTAGCCTACCACTATAACAGAAACAACTCTCAAAATATTCAGTTTTCACAAGTTTGTTTTGGTGAAGGGCTGGGCGATTTCCAGACAATTTTCTTCATTCTTCTGTCAAAAATCTTCCCTAAGGTAAGGCTGTCGTTCCCCAAACTTGGTAATACGTTTCCTATGCGGTAGAATTGCTAGGAGGGAAATTGGGGAAAGGTTAGAATAACCTAGGGATGGTGGAATTCGGGGAAAGGAAGGGATTCCAAGCATATGTGTTCTTGGACATTGATAAAAGTTAATTAAAATGATCATAGGTTGTTTAATTCCCTATTTTTATTCGTAAAAATGATAGAACTAGGAGACTTAATAGTGGAAATCTCGGGAAAAGGGTGGGTGATCATGGGTGGCCTAGGGTTTAGGGATTTGGTATAATTCAGGTAATGTGCATGCCTTATGTGTTAATTATATGTATTATGTGTTGTTTTTAGTCCAAGAACAAGAGAGGAATCCGAAAAACGGAAAAGCTCAGGTCGAATAGAGCTTGGAACATTTTGAGGTAGGTGATGGCTTATGATTTTCTGTGAATGTGTATAGTGATGTACTCATGTCTAAGTGATTGTATGCATTACATTTCTTAGAGAAATTGTGTGGAATGTCTAGGTTCCTGTTTACAGTCTGTGATTGAACGGTTTACTTGTTGGTTTTACAAGTTGTGTGTGTTCATATATTGACTGTGGTTGTTGACATTTGATTGGCTTGGGTACCATGCCTGGTACGGGTATAACACATGGTTGGCACGGGTACCACGCTTTGTACGGGTATATCATTCGGTCAGCACGGGTACCACGCTTGGTACAAGTTTACTTTATTGCATCTTGCATTATTTCATTGACTATTGTATTGCATTGGTTGATATTGGTTCCGTGAGTGGATCGGATTGTTTTACTGAATGTGATACTTGATATTGGTTCCATGAGTGGACCGGGTTGTTGTACGGGATGTAATACTTAGTAATGGTTCCGTGAGTGGACCGGGTTGTCTAGTTAAAAGTGCTAGTGTTGATGGTCCTTGAGTGGCCGAAAACTTTTGTATAACTGCTGTTTTAGTCTTGGTTTAGGCCGGGTTGAACAATTACCTTTGGTGTTGTCTAGAGGGGATTCCAGGGTGGATCCGGGCCAAATGGAAAGGATTGTTATAGTTACATGTTGGTGGATTAGAACTGTAAGAGATGGATTAATGCGGTAACAAGATAGGTATAGAACTATAGGTTACATGTGCATGTTTACTTGTTGCATGTTTTCCATATATTTACTTGATATTGTTGTACAAATTATATACTGTTTACTTGAAAACTGGATGATGATCCTACCAGTACACAGTGGTGGTGTACTGATACTGCACTTGTCTTTCTTTTGGTGAGTACAAGAAATCTACCAGCGACTGAGATGCGACCTCGCATCTAGCACCGGCGATTTCTGACTTTCAAGGGTGAGCTACTTGATTTCGAGCTACCTTGGGTTATCTTTAGAGTTTCAGTCCAATTATTTCGGACTTAAAACTATTTCTGTTTATCTCTTGGGGTTGCATCCCCGTACTCTAGATTTGGTATTAATGTTTGGTACAATGACTTTCAGTTTGTAGGTGGGATTTTCCGTAGGATTATATTAATTATTAGTTTTGGCTTATTTTGATTGTTAGTTTTACTTTTTGTTATTAGTTTTAGGCTGTTAGTTAGGCAACGAGTGGGACTCTATTGGTTCACTCATCCGAGGGTTGGGTGGGTGCCAATCACGATGGTTGGGTTGTGACAAAGATGGTATCAGAGCCTAGGTTCATTGATCTTGTTGTACCAAACAGGTGTAGTAGAGTCTTGTGGAACGGTGCAGAGACGTACATACTTTTCTTTGATAGGCTATGGGGCTTTAGGAAAAACCATCTCTTCCTTCTTTCCTTCGTGCTATAACTTGATTCCAATTGGTATCTGATGATACAAATTGGTATCTAACCTCGTTCAATCTTCTGTCCACAAATGGTTACTACAAGGAATAACACATCAAGGCCAGCGGTCCCAGCAGCGGGCCCGACTCTTTGCGACAGAGGTAGGGGAAGGGGCAGGGGACGAGTTAGAGCTGCACCCGCCAGGGGTGGAGCTCGAGCTACTGCTGCACGTGAGGTAACCCCTCCCCCATCTCAGGATCATGTGGCTGAGGATGTAGAAGAAGTGGTTGTAGAGGATGGAGGAGCTCAAGAGGAGGCGGCACCGGTTGGGTGTGCAGGCCTTCCTACTATGACACCGGAAGCTTTCAGGCAAGCGTGGGATATTCTGAGTGGGTTGGTTGGTGCTGGAGCCATACCCGCAGTTTATTCAAATTAGGCCTTGGATACTCATCCAGTGGTTACTACTACACCAAGGATGGATGCAGCTTTGGGCATAAATGATCTCCTCAGACCAATGTTAGGCCCATTGATGACAAGTAATGAGAACGAGATGCTGACTAAGTTCTTTAAGCTAAAACCTCCGATGTTTCAGGGTACAGACAAGGAGGATGCTTATGAGTTCATCCTGGATTGCCATGAGAGGTTGCACAAGTTGGGTATTGTACGTCAGCATAGGGTGAAGTTTGTCACTTTTCAGCTACAGGGTGATGCCAAGTAGTGGTGGAGGTCTCATGTTGAGTGTCAGTCTTCTATCCTACCTCCACTAACTTAGGAGCAATTCCATGCATTGTTTCTAAAGAAGTACGTTCCCCGTACTTTGAGGGACCAAAAGAAGGATGAGTTTCAAAACTTGGAGCAGGGTAGCATATCGGTCTCAGCTTATGAGGCTAAGTTCCATGCGTTGTCTTGTTTTGCTACACAGATGTTGGGTTCTGAGGAGGAAATGGTCCGGTTGTTTGTCAAGGGTCTGAATAGTGATCTGCAGGTACTGTTAGTGCATATGACTTCTTCAGGGAAGGGTTTTAATGATGTGGTGGACTATGTGAAGAAGATTGAGGGAGTTAGGCAAGCGGGGCAGGCTAAGGCTTTAGCCAAGAATCCCCAGAATGAGGGAAACTATGGTGGTTCGTACTTTAGGGGCCAGCATCAGCAGGCTTATTCGGCCCGTCCTATTCAGTCAGCTCTGCCAGCTACTACAGGTGGTCGTCAAGGAGCTCAGCCTTCAGCTTCTAGAGGCCAGGAAGCATCCTATACATCAGCTAGCATACCTACTTTAGACCGGGGTTGCTTCCATTGTGGTGAGTTGGGACACTTTAAGAGGGAGTGTCCACATAGGCTGGCAGGTAATCAGGGTCAGCAGTAGACTAGAGCTGTGGTTCCGAGAGGTAGAGGAGGTAATGCTAGGGGTCATCCATAGGGTGGGTGAGGTAATTTTCAAGGAGGCCGGGGAGACCGAGGGAATGGTGGCGCAGGCAGGGGTGCGGCGTAGCCGACCCAGAAAGTTTCTCGGATTGATGATCGGGCACATTGCTATGCTTTTTCAGGAAAGACTGAGGCGGAAGCCTCAGATTCGGTGATCACAGGTACTATTCTTGTCTGTGATAAAATGGCTTTAGTATTGTTTGACCAAGTTTCTACATATTCTTATGTGTCTGTGCGTTTTGCTTTGGGACTGGGTTTGACATGTGATATCCTTGATTTCCCTATCTATGTTTCTACCCCATTGGGAGAGTCGGTGGTTGTGACTCATGTATATCATAACTGTTCTGTTGTTTTTGTGAGGTTACATACTTAGGTAGCCTTGGTAATTCTGGACATGGATGATTTTGATATTATCTTGGGTATGATCTGGATATCTCCTTATCATGCTGTGTAGAACTGTAACACCAAGACTGTAGCTCTAGAGATTCCGGGTAAGGATAGACTAGAATGGGAAGGTGTATACAGGCCTAAGTCAGTTAAGATAATATCATTTGTCCAGGCTAGAAAGCTAGTGGGGAGGGGGTGTCTAGCCTTCTTGGCTCATCTCTGGGATGATAGTGTGGAGTCTCCTCCTATTGAGTCAGTTCCAGTGGTTTCCGAATTTGTAGAGGTGTTTCCAGTGGACTTGCCTGGTATGCCTCCGGATAGAGACATAGATTTTTGTATTGATTTGGAGCTAGGCACTCATACCATATCCATTCCTCCATATAGAATGGCTCCGACAGAGTTAAGGGAACTTAAGACTCAGCTGCAGGAACTCCTAGATAAGGGATTTATACGTCCCAGTGCTTCACCTTGCGGTGCTCTGGTCTTGTTTGTAAAGAAGAAGGATGGTAGCATGCGGATGTGCATAGATTATATGCAGTTGGACAAGGTGACCATCCAGAATAAGTACCCTCTACCCCGTAAAGATGATTTGTTTGACCAACTTTAGGGTGCATCGGTGTTCTCAAAAATCGACTTGATGTTGGGGTACCATCATTTAAAGATTAGACCTGAGGACATTCTGAAAACTGCTTTTCAGAACCGGTGTGGGCATTATGAGTTTCTAGTAATGTTGTTTGGTTTGACCAATGCGCTGGAAGCATTCATGAGCTTGATGAATGGGGTGTTTAAATCCTACTTGGATTCTTTCGTTATTGTGTTCATCGATGATATATTGATCTACTCTAAGAGTAGGGAGGAGCATGCTAATCATCTTCGTATTGTGTTGGACATTTTTAGACATCAAAAGCTTTATGAAAAGTTCACTAAGTGCGAATTTTGGTTGACCTCTGTGGCATTCTTGGGGCATGTAGTGTCAGAAAAAGGGGCGATGGTGGATCCCCAGAAAATTGAGGCAGTCAAGAGTTGGGTTTGGCCTAGCTCTGTGACTGAGGTGAGGAGTTTTATTGGGCTCGCGGGGTACTACCGGAGGTTTGTTAAGAATTTTTCTTCTATTGCTACTCACCTGGCCAGGTTGACTCAGAAAGAGGTACCATTTGTGTGGTCTGACAAGTGCGATGAGGGCTTCCAAAAGCTCAATACTCTTTTAACCACAACCCCTATTTTGTCCTTGCTGGTTGAAGGTAAAGACTTTGTTATTTACTGTGATGCTTCACATTCTAGTTTGGGTGCTATGTTGATGCAGGATAGGAATGTGATAGACTATGCATCCAGGCAGTTAAAGGTGCATGAGAGGAATTACCCGACTCACGATTTAGAGTTGGCAGCGGTGGTTTTTGCTTTGAAAATCTGGAGACACTACCTTTATGGTGTCAAGTGTGAAGAATTCACAAATCATCGCAGTCTGCAACACATTTTCACTCAGAAGGATTTGAATCTGAGGCAGAGGAGGTGGATGGAGTTATTTAAAGATTACGATGTGACCATTCAGTACCATCTGGGTAAGGCTAATATGGTGGCAGACGCATTAAGTCGGAAAACTGTTAGCATGGGTAGCTTGGCTTGTTTGGGGGCATCTAAACGACCATTGGCTAAGGAAATTTGGGCTTTGGAGGCCAATTTCATGCTCTTGGGTCGTTCAGATCAAGGTGGGTTATTGGTCAGTATTGAGGTCAAGGCCACCTTCATAAAAAAAATAAAGGCAAAACAGTTTCAGGATCTGAAACTGGGTAAGTTAAGAGGTAAGGTAATATCCGAAGAGTCCAGAGACATCATGTTAGACTCTAGTGAAGTGTTGAATTTCAGGGAGAGGATTTGTGTTCCTCAGGTTGACGATATAATTCAAAAATTTTTGACAGAGGCTCATGGTTTGCGGTACTCAATTCATCCGGGTGTGACCAAAATGTACAGGAACTTGAGACAGCGTTACTGGTGGCCTGGGATTAAAAAAGACATAGTAGATTTTGTGTCCAAATGTCAGAACTGCTAGCAGGTAAGTATAAACATTAGAGACCTGCAGGACTACTTCAGAGAATGCCAATTCCAGAGTGGAAGTGGGAAAGGATAGCCATGGATTTCGTGGTGGGTCTTCCCAAGACATTGGGAAAGTATGACTCAATTTGGGTCATTGTTGACAGGCTGACCAAGTCCGCTCATTTCATTCCGGTCAGGGTAGATTTCAATTCGCACCAATTGGCCAAGATCTTCGTGAAGGAGATTGTAAGACTGCACTGGGTACCATTGTCCATCATTTCAGACAAGGGTACGCAATTTACTTCTAAGTTCTGGGGCAAGTTACATGAAAAGTTGGGTAAACAACTCACTTTTAGCACAACCTTCCATCCTCAGACTGATGGTCAGTCAGAGAGGACGATTCAGGTATTGGAAGACATGCTGAGAGCATGTGTAATGTACTTCGGTGGTCATTGGGACAAGTTTCTACCATTATACAAATTCTCGTACAATAATAACTACCACTCCAGTATCGATATGGCACCGTTCGAGGCCCTGTATGGGAGAAACTGCAGATTACCATTTGGGTGGTTTGAGGAAGGTGATGTGAAGCCTCTGTGCGTAGACTTAGTGAAGGAGGCGCAGGAAAAGGTAAGGGGCATACAGACCAAGTTGCTGGCTGCTCAAAACAGGTAGAAGGAGTATGCAGATCGCAAGGTCTGGGACATGGACAGGTTGGTGACCAAGTATTTCTAAAAGTATCGCCAATGAAAGGGGTTATGCGGTTTGGTAAGAAGCGCAAGCTTAGCCCTTGTTTTATCGGTCTATTCGAAGTGCATGAAATTGTGGGGCCAGTGGCCTATAAGTTAGCACTGCCACCTAGTTTGTCGGGCGTCCATCCGTTATTCAATGTATCCATGCTCAAGCGATACCATGGGGATGAGGACTACATCATCAAGTGGGATGAGGTACTTTTGATAAGGATCTTCTTTATAAGGAGGAACCAATTTTGATTATTGCTCGGGATGTCTGGAGGTTGAGGAAAAAGATGATTGATATGGTGAAGGTTCAGTGGAAGCATCGTCCGGTTAAGGAAGTCACTTGGGAAACTGAGAAGGACATGTGAGACAAGTATCCTCAATTGTTTGAGGATTCAGGTACTACACTTCCTTTCTTTTATTTTCGTAATTTTGCGTTTGATCGTTCGGGGATGAACGATGGGTAAATTGGTATCTGTTTTAATGAGCGTGTTTGTCATTATGGAAAGTCCAATCATGCCACGTTTTAGGGTTAGAAAACTCCGAGCTTGGGAGTTTGAAATTCTAGGCTACGCTAGCCTTGGCCAGTTTTGGAGTGAGGTACAGTCTAGGGAAATCCAGGTAAAAATGGGTTTAGGTGTCTTGGATTGAGCTAGTTTTCCACGTAGCCAAGACATAAAGGAGTCCGGGAGACTTTTCGAAATCGCATTTGGTATGTAGAACTCCCGGAATCGCATTTGACGTGAAGGGGTTGTTTTAGGACGTCGGGGGAAACAAGTGTGTTGTGAAATGGCTAAAACTGGCAAAGTTTTGGACTTTTTGTCCGAGATGAGCACTGTCATGCGCGATAGCAGCCACCGCTATAGCGGTGGTTAAAGGGCGGTCAACCCACTTAAGACCGCTATAATGGCAGCCTACCGCTATAGCGGGACCGCTATAGTGGAGCGGGGACCGCTATAGCAGGCCAACATATTTTTAATGCAGAAACAACTCTCAAAACATTCAGTTTTCACAAGTTTGTTTTGGAGAAGGGCTGGGTGATTTCCAGGCGATTTTCTTCATATTTCCGTCAAAAATCTTCCCTAAGGTAAGGCTTTCGTTCTCCAAACTTGGTAATACATTTCCTATGCGATCGAATTGCTAGAAGGGAAATTAGGGAAGGTTAGAATAACCTAGAGATGGTGGAATTTGGGGAAGGGAAGGGATTCCAAGCAGATGTGTTCTTGGGCATTGATAAAAGTTCATTAAAATGATCATAGGTTGTTTAATTCCCTATTTTTATCCGTAAAAATGACAGAACTAGGAGAATTAACGGTGGAAATCCGGGAAAAGGGTGGGATGATCATGGGCAGCCTGGGGTTTGAGGATTTGGTATAATCCGGGTAATGTGCAGGCCTTATGTGTTAATTGTATGTATTATGTGTTGTTTTTAGACCAAGAACGAGAGAGGAATACGGAACACGGAAAAGCTTGGGTCGAATAGAGCTTGGAACATTTCGAGGTAGATGATGGCTTATGATTTTCTGTGAAGGTGTATAGTGATGTACTCATGTCTAAGTGATTGTATGCATTACATTGCTTAGGGAAATTGTGTGGAATGTCTAGGTTCCTGTTTACAGTCTGTGATTGAATGGTTTACTTGTTGGTTTTACAAGTTGTGTGTGTTCATATATTGACTATTGTTGTTGACATTCAGTTGGCTCGGGTACCACACCTGGTACAGATATAACACATGGTTAGCATGGGTATCATGCCTGGTACGGGTATATCATTCGGTTGGCATGGGTACCACGCCTGGTACGGGTTTACTTTATTGCATCTTGCATTATTTCATTAACTATTGTATTGCATTGGTTGAAATTGGTTTCGTGAGTGGACCAGGTTATTTTACTGAATGTGATACTTGATATTGGTTCCGTGAGTGGACCGGGTTATTGTACGAGATGTAATACTTGGTAATGGTTCCATGAGTGGACCGGGTTATCTAGTTAATGGTGGTAGTGTTGATGGTCCTTGAGTGGCCGAAAACTGTTATATAACTGCTATGTTGGTCTTGGTTTAGGCCGTGTTGAACAATTACCTTTGGTGTTGTCTAGAGGGGATTCCAAGGTGGGTCCGGGCTAGATGGAAAGGATTGTTATGGTTACATGTTGGTGGATTAGAACTGTAACAGATGGATTCATGCGGTAACAAGATAGGTAGAGACCTGTAGGTTAGATGTGTCTGTTTACTTGTTGCATGTTTTCCATATATTTACTTGATACTATTGTACAAATTATATACTGTTTACTTGAAAACTGGCTGATGATCCTACCAGTACACAGTGGTGGTGTACTGATACTGCACTTGTCTTTCTTTTGGTGAGTACAGGAAATCTACCAATGACTGAGATGCGACCTCGCATCTAGCACCGACGATTTCTGACTTTCAAGGGTGAGCTGCTTGATTTGAGCTACCTAGGGTTATCTTTAGAGTTTCAGTCCAATTGTTTTGGACGTAAAACTATTTCAGTTTATCTCTTGGGGTTGCATCCCCATACTCTAGATTTGGTATTAATGTTTTGTACGATGACTTTCAGTTCCTAGGTGGAATTTTCCGCAGGATTATATTAATGATTAGTTTTGGCTTATTTTGATTGTTAGTTTTACTTTCTGTCATTGGTTTTAGGCTGTTAGTTAGGCAAAGAGTGGGACTCTATTGGTTCGCTCATCCGAGGGTTGGGTGGGTGCCACTCACGACGGGTTGGGTCGTGACAGTTTGGTTGTTGTTGGTGTTCGTTGTTGAGGAGAAAGAGTAAAGGGAGAGGTCCTTTTGTTTGTGTCTGGAAAAAGGAGAAGAAAGGAGTAACAGGGTGCATTTGGGCCGGGTTAGAAGAAAGAATTGGGCTGGGGCGATGGTGTTGTGGTTCAATTGTTGGCCCAAAGGGCTGGAACAAAAAGTTGAGGGCTGTTTAAGTTGGGTTAAGGATTTGTCCATTTGCTTTGCAAATGTGGCCAATTCGAATTAAGGAACTAACCAAATTGGTTTAAATTACAGCCACACGATTGCAATTGCAGCCAATTGGACCTTATTTGATTAATTCAAATGAATTAGGCCGTAATTGGAATATAGATAAACTAAATACGATTAACTTAATCGAGCTTTATTAGTTAAAATAACTAAAATAATTAATTCACTCTCATGTTTAAACACGTGTTTATAAAAATATCAATTTTCACAATTTAATTCCCGTTTGAATTATTTTGATCTAAATAGACAGTTTTAAACATTTTGAAATAATTTTGGAAAAATCCTTTGAATATCTACTAAAATTCTCAAAGAATATACATCTATATATGTTATGAATATACGTAGACGTATGTCTATTCATGAAGATTATAGGATACTCTCAGGAATTAATTTTTGAAAAATTCTCTTAATTAATTATTTAAAATTGTTTAAATTATAAAAGCTCGATAATTAATCGAATAGTGGAGGGTAAAAATTGGGTATCAACAATAATGATGACCCATCACAGTGAAGAAAGTGTCCGTCACGATGAGAGATTAGGGCAGTATACCTGGCCATTCTGTATTTTTTTGAGTTATATCTCTGATAACTCAACTTCGTTCTAGAGTTCTAAAAAGTGGTTTTTCCAAGAAAACTAGAGAAATCTTCACCATTTGAGGTAAGCAATCCATAAAGCTTCCTAATTATTGATTATTAATCTTCCATAGACCTGGGGGGAAGGATCAATGATAGAATTCTTGTAATTAAGCCCTAGAAGTATGAAATTAGGGAAGAACCCTATGAGTAGGTAAAAAATCACCTAGAACCTATCCTAGGATATATTTTTTTGATTCCTAGTGTTGCATCCAAACGCACACGTAAGTGTACGCGGTCGTACAAGTAATATATGATTGTAAGGCCAGATATCGTACCCACAGGGACTTGTCGATTAACTATTTTACTAAAATAAACTAGTTCTAATTATTTATTCAAGCGTAAGAATTCAAAGGTAAATTTATGATTAACTAATCTAGAAATAAAAAAAAGAAGAAGTTAACTAATGAACAATTAACCAAACAAAGAGCAGGTTTTTACGTAATTAATATGATGAAATTCGATCTAGGATTATGGATTCGCTAACAATCATGTTAAGTAAGCAATTTCATTGACTTGTTTGTTTATCTAGTTGCTGATTTCGGGGTTGATTTTACAACTATGATCTTCCGAGCCTCTAATCATTTATCCAAAATAGCATCACAACTACATCGTTGAGCGGGGATGTGACATCTTATTCCAAACGCATTTATATATCTTCCCGTATAAACCAAACAAGGCGTTCTAGGTATATTCCTATCCTAGTCGTGAACCTACCCTTTACGTTACAAAAGAGAGGCCTTGCTCCCTATATTCTTCGTTCTATCTCAATGATTCTTCTTCTGAGTTCACAAAGAGATTACAGATATATTTTAATGGTAGCTAAGCATTAAAATAGTAAGTATAAGAATATAAGAACAACTTATATGATAAACAAATAATCGAATCAATCGTCTACTTCAACAATCATGTAATTAGCTACCACAATCCTAGAATGAGAAGTTTAACTCCACATAGACATGGAGCAATTACAACAATTCATCCAAAGAAAAATGTCAAAAGAATAATAAAGGAGAAGAACAGATGAAATCAATATTCTCTGGCCTCCACGGCGACTCCTAGCTCTTTTAGGTCAAAAGTTGTGTAAAAATAATGATTTGAGATGTATTTATAGAGTAGGAGGAAAATAACCCCTTTTCCAACTTGGATTTGGAGTAGAAAAAAGCTGGAAAATTTCTGAGTTAGGGCTTGGCGCGCCACGCCACCATAGCACCAACTTCAGTCTTCTGAAGTTTGGGGCTTGGGGCGACACATCACCAACGCGCCAGCCACACCCATCAGTAGTTTGGGGGCTGGGGTTGTGCGCCTGCAGTACTTTACAACCCAGATTTTCTTCTTTTGCTCTCTTTTTCTCCCGAAACTTTTGCTAACTCCTTTCCAATGCTTTTATGCTTCCATTTTAGCTTTCATGGGTTGTTTTTCTCTATATTTTCCCTGCAAAGCATCTAATCACATATATTAGCTCATAATCAAGAATATGCAAATAATCATAGGGATATACATCACTTTTGCCCTGAAAACAAGGCTAAAACATGGGTAAATGAGGCAAGCAGGCGTATAAATACGCCCAAGATCACCTAGCATAAAATTGATTGTCTTTAACTTGACTACGGTTAATAGAGAACCTTGAATTCCATAAAGATGAAACCTTTAGGCATAAAAATTGCTTAAAAGGTATGAACTTGATAAGAAACCTTTGAATATGAATTCCATGAATGCAATGGGACTAGTTCACTACAACTATAAAGGCTTTTAGCGGCATTTAATATGCACTTTAGTGGCAATATAAATTGCCGCTAAAGCGTTTATCGACATTTAGTTAATTGTCATTGCATCTAATGTCGCTAAATATTTTAGGGGTATTTAAAAAGAGTGCCGGTAAAGATACCAACTATTGCCGCTAAAAGGCTGCAATTTTAGTGGCAATTATTTAGCAATAATAATAATTGCCACTAAAACCACCTAGAATTTACATCTCACATTGCCATTAATGACACCTTATTAGTAGTAAAATTTCCCAAAAATTGGCAAATGCTGATATTAAGAAATGTTGTGCTTCATTAAAAGCTTAAAAACAACTAACAAAAAGATCCTTTTTGTAACACCCCAAAATTTGATTCAGCTGTTAAACATGATTTCTAAGAAAATTGTAAAGTTCCTAGAGATCACGGACCAGATCACGGACCATAGTCCTGGACCATGATCCGTAGTCTAATTCATGGTCTGTTCCTTGGTTATGTTCTTTCCCTAGTCTAAGATTCACTCGATGGCTCATGGTTTAGAACCACGGCCTATCCTGGGAACTCATGATTCGAGTTCAAGAGGACCCCCCATAAAGGGTCCTGAAAATGACGAGTTGGTTGATGACCCGTCCTTTTGAACCATGGGTCGTCCTTCAATCCATAATCCTTGAGGATAAGAGGATCTTCATATCCTTAAGTCAGAACCACGAGTCAACATGACGGTCTATTGTTTGAGTAACGAACTGTAGAGTGACTCATGGAGTTGAGTTTCAGTAGGCCCCCATGTGTGGCACCTGAAACCATGGATCAGTTGATGGTTAAACATCTTAATTGACGGCCCGTAGACTGACTCATGGTCTCTGAAGCCGAAGTCTTTTATCAATTTTTCCTAATTAAATCCCAGGGGTATTTTTATAATTACCCACCCTTTGAACTCTTAAGTGAGGTCATTTGGGCCATTTTTAGTAGGGTTTCTACCCTTATAAGCATAAGTCTTTTATTATTCCTCATTCATCTACCAAAAGAAGAAAGAACTCCTTCAAAGCTCCATGTTTCAAGGTCCAAGTTCAAGTGTAATGACCGAGTTCATCTTTACGGGTAAAAATTTCATGCCAAGTTCGTGTTAGAATATTTCCGGGTTGAGAGTTGAAAATTCTGGGCTAGGCTAGCCTCAGACGAAATTGGAGTGAGGTATAGTCCAGGGCAATCCGGGTAAGGATTGGGTTTGATGTCTTAATTTGAGCTAGTTTTCTGTGTAGCTAAGACATATAAGAGTCCAGGGGACTTTTCGGAATCACATTCGGGTAAGAAGAGCTCCCGAAATCTAGGTTGACGTGAAGGGATTATTCCAGAACGTCGGGGATTCAAGGTGTGTTGTAAAAAGGGCTCTTTTCAGTAATTTTTTGAGTTTCTGTCTGTGACGAGCGCTACCACTCTGCCACAGCAACCTCCGCTATAGCGGAATAATTACCGCTATCGAGAAAGTCAAGAAAGTCAACCTCCGCCATAGCGGTTGACTCCACTACGGCGGTATCGCTATAGCGGAGCAGGGACCGCAATAGCAGAGCGACGGGACCAGAAAACCCAGAAAATGGGTTTTTAATTTCATTCTCTTCCCTTCAGCCCCAAAAACAAATGAGAGCTATTCCAAAAACCCTCTTAGGCTGCTCCAAGGCTTGGGAGCTATAGGGAGGAGGGATTCCAGCGAAAGGGATGCGAAACCATGGATTCGAGCCTGCAGAATCGTCAGGAAAAGCCTTCACAGAGTCCGAAAAGGAATTGAACAGCTTCTCGGCATCCAGGTAGGCTAGGTTTCTTCCCAAAATTATATTGACCATTTTTATTTCCTATTATTGTGTAGAATGAAAGGGAGAATCCATGATTAGGCCTTCGGGCACAGAGTCTGGCGGATTCAATACTGGTTATGTGTGAATTAGGAATTGTATGAATTGAAGGGTTGGTTTTATGATATATATAATGTGGATATTTTATTGTTTTGGTAGAATAAAATGATAGGCTCGGGGATTGGAATGTCCGGAAGTTTTGGGGAACCAGGAGAATGCTTAGGAACTACGGGTAATGGAAATGGAAAACTCTTAGATAAGGTTTCAGGAATGTAAATGCCTTGAGATATAGCTGTTGGTTTTACTAAGGCTAAGGGGAGGTGTTCCCACTTTGTGTTCAGTGCTGGGTAAAGTCTCGGGAATCACGTAGTTGCTAAATTATGCTAAGAAAGGAAATCATTCATTATATGTCAGTAAGGGGAAACGAGTTGATCCTCGGACCAAGGTTGGGCTAAGTCATCCACCCGGGGAGGGGTAAGGGATTGTTAACGATCCCTGTAAATGTTGTATGTTGTGTACTCTTATCTAAGTGTTTGTATGAGATACATTGCTTAGGGATTGTTAGAAATGTCTAAGAGTCCTGTATTACAGTCTGTAAATTGAACTGTGTGTTGCTTGTGGTTTAACAAGTTGTTTGTTCATTAGTTGCCTCTGGATTAATTGACATTCGGTTGGCTTGGGTATTACGCCTGGTACAGGAATACTAACGATTAGCTCGGGTACCACACCTGGTATGGGTATAACAAACGGTTGGCTCGGGTACCACGCCTGGTACGGGAAAATACTAACTGTTGGATTGGGTACCATGCCTGGTACGGGTTTACTTTACTGCATCATTTCATTGATATTATTGCATTATATGATTGGTGTAGGCCGGGTCATTGTATTATATTGTGCTTTTTATCTTGGTGTAGGCCAGGTAATTATATTGTGCTTTTGGTCTTGGTGTAGGCCGGATAATTATATTGTGAGTTTGGTCTTGATGTAGGCCGGGTTGTTGTATTATATTGTGCTTTTGGTCTTTGTGTAGGCTGTGTAATTATATTATGGTTTGGTCTTGGTGTAGCCTGAGTTGTTATATTATGTTATCAGTTGGTCTTGGTGTAGACTGAGTTATAATGTTAACCATTAGTTGGTCTTGGTGTATACCGGGTTGTCATGTTAACACCTAGATGTGGTAGGGGGATCCGAGTGGGTCCAGACTATGTAAAAGAGGTTATAAGTTCACAATTTATTGTCGTTAAGTGTGTTAATGATGTTTAAGAATTTATTGTGGTTAATAAGCTAAGGATGGGTCTTGGTATAGACCGGGTAGCCTGTTGAACACTTAGGTCTGGTTAGAGGATCCTTGGAGGGTTTGGGTTTTTGGATTAGAAAGGGATTTAGATATAACTCTGTTGTTGTCATTGAATGTGTCAATGGTTGCTAGGTTATTTTCATGTGATTGGTCAATTAGGAGTACGACGGAAAGTCTGGGGTTGTAGTTATTGGTTGTTATAACCAGGATGGAAAGTTGTCCGAGAGGTTCAGGAAGGGCCGGACACTGGTAAGTAATACTATGGGTATAAGTAGTTTGGGTTGGGTAGTTAGCCGGGTTAAGTCTGAATATCTAGTTAAGGCAATTGACTTGGGTAAGGGAAGAGTAGTCCAGGTATGGACATTGTTTTTGGTAAGGATTAAGTGAGACTTGGTAAGTCTAGGGATAAGGTGACTTAGAAAGTCTAGGGATAAGGTGACTTGGTAAGTCTAAAGGTTAGTAAGGTCAGTTCTGAAAGGGGGGACTGATAAGAATGATGTTGAAAGGGGTGGCGCATTTACATTGTGCTTTTTATCTTGATTTTTATATGATGGTAGGAGTGAATTTGGGTCAGCCGATGATGCGTAACAGTACGTGTGTTTGTACTGATTATACTCTTGCTATACCTTGTTGGGTATAGTCTGGTTGCAGGGTTGGTGATGTTTCACAGGTTCAGGATTGCGGTGATCTTCCAGCAGCTCCCACTTCCTTCTATGATGGGAGTTGTGTCTATTTTATGTTGAAAGCTCATCTTGTAGAATCTCTTGTACCAGCTTAGACTAGGTTCTGGGGAGGATGTTTATATGGTTAATAAATTTCCACAAGTTCTAAAGGTTGTGTAATTTTTGAAAGATGTTGTATAAAGATTTTCCAAACATTCGTAATGGGATTCCTCATGCATTAAGGGACTTATTTAATGGTTTACTTTCATTTCTGCATTGCCTGTTGGTTCGGGTGGTAAGTGTTCTCCTATTTAGGTGCATTAGAGTAGGTGCCCGCACGGCCCAGTACTTGGGTCATGACAAATGGTATCAGTGCCTAGGTTACGAGACTCCTAGTACAAGAGCAAAATGTCGAATAGAGTCCCGTGGAATGGTGTGTAGACGTCCACATCTAATCCTAGGGAAGCTATGAAGCATTCTAGGAAACATCTCTCTTCTTTCATTCCTTTTCGTGCGGTTCTTTCACTTGCTTGTATGAGTTGAGTCCAATTGGTATCTCTGGATTCCAATTGGTATCTCGATGAAGTAAGGATCTCAATGGACTCCGGTTACAGTAAGACAAGCAAGGAAAATTTGAACCGGGAAGGTTCCAATTAGTATCTGGCCTGGGAGGCTATATAAAGGTTGGATGAATCGGCTAACGATCATCCATGAAGCGAATGAAAGGTGATGAAACTAGTTTGATTGAGTGTCAGAGCTTGAGACTCGTGATTGTATGTATTGCATTATTTGAATGACTGCAATTTTGTGGTGTGTAATTGATGAGTTGCCTTGAAATTTGTAGTTAGTGAAGAGTCTCAACTTGGTTATGTATTAATGATTGAAGGAATTCTTGTTTTGTAATTCAAGTGGAAAACAGTATGCTAAATGTTGGGCAGGGTCTTATCGTTGGTAAAAATGATAAGGGAAAAAGATATATACACTTGTGGGGACTCAGGTTTCAAGTGGTTGGTATGTGAATAAGTACCAGGGACAAGGGCTATTATTGCTTAATAGCGGGAGTTATGGTAAGACATGGATGATCGACTAATGGTCATCCATGGGATGAATAGAGAGTAAATTGTGTGACTTGATTTGGTTGTGACTTGATTTGGTTGTAACTTGAAGTTGAAATGTTGTGTTGTACAACTCCCGTGTGACTTGCTTGAAACGTGTGTAAATTGTTGTCTGCCGTGCATGTTGAGTCCGCAGAGTGTCATTAAGTTGAAAATTTATGTACCTTAGGCTATGATAAGCTGTTAAAAGTCTTGATTTAAAAGTGGTACTGCATTTTGAAAAAGCGCTTATCATTGGTTAAGATGATAAGGGATTGGAAACTGTGACTGTAGGGAAGCTTCGGTTTCAGGACAGTCGACACTTGGTTGGGAACCATGGGAACAAGGGAGTCATTAGTGTGTAATTACGGGAAGATACTGTTGGGAACAACTGTCTAGTGTTAACTCTTTGTAATTGATAGTATTTTATGCTGAATTGTGATGCGTTTGATGCCAGGGATGGTCTTAAGGGTGGTTTGAGACTATGGCAGGATTTACAGGGCTAAACAGAGGTAACTGGTAAAGGGAAAGGATACACTTACTAAAAATTTCAAGTTTTTGGGATATTACCATCGAGACCGCGGTAGTGGTACGACTATTGCTACAACAGAACCAGAATAGTGAAGCGACCACCGCTATTGCGGAAGAGCGCGAGGCAGAAGCCTCACCCTGTTTTCCCCCCTGTTTTTCATTCATCCAGGGGAATCTAAAGGAAACAGTTGCATTACGTGCTGTCATGTGAAACAAGGAAATCGACTATAGAACTTATATAGCATGTATATAAGTTAAATTGCCTGAATACTTAACATCTATGTGTGACCAAGGAAAAAGGGTAGATATGGTAGCCCGGGGGATTGGTAAAACCATGACTGACCATTGGTGGGAATAGTCACCTATGTAGAGTTGGCAAAATGACCCGTGATTGATCGAGTAGTGTTGAACACTGCTCATAGGCTATGTGGTGAGGTCATTATTGACTGGTTTAGTGTTGATGACCCTTAGTGGTAGGGTCGATTGAAGGAGCGGGGTTATTAAATGGGTTTCTTTAGCATTATTGTGTCTCTTGTGACCATGATAATACCCAGTGTTACTGCTCGTTAAGTGGTGCGCGTATTCTCGCCATAGCATTGGTTAGGGTGTAAGCACCCGGGTAGAAATTTCCCCCCTAAGACAAGAGTTGAGGAAAATCTCAAGGTAGGATGAGCCCAATGAAATCCTCATTGTTGCGTGGTTTAGAGATATGTGGTGTCTCAAGGAATAGTGTTGATAGGAGTAAGGTGACCGGATGATATGTGAGGGGCATAGTACCCCGTAGGAAGCTTTCGGAATGTAGTTCTGGCTAGTAGAACTCCGGGTATAGTGGGAAAGGGATTTCTATGGTGGGATCTAGTCCCCTTGGAAGGGAAAAATTATGTTGTTCGTTAGTTGAGTGTCTTTGGCTCCGGTGTTTCAGTGAGGTCCCAGATTTCTTGGGCACTCGAGGAGGGGTAATCTAGTTGTCTTGTGTAGCTCGAAGGAAGGGATTCCTTGACAGAGTGGAAGTTAATTTTATTTTGGTTGAGTTGGGTATACAAAGGGATTTGAAAGTTTCGGTGATTTGCATAAAGTTAGAATTACGCTGCCATGATAGAGTGTCGAGGTTCAGAGAGCGGGCTCCTTCTTCTTTTTTTGCCTTAGAGATCATTCAAGGATGAACGATGGATAAATTGGTATTTGTTGTAACGACTTGGTTGGTCATTACGGGTAAACATTTCCTGCAAGTTCGGTTAGAATACTTTTGGGTTGAGAGTTAAAAATTCTAGGCTAGGCTAGCCTTGGCCGGAATTGGAGCGAGGTATAGTCCAGGGAAATTCGGGTAATGATTGGGTTTGATGTCTCGATTTGAGCTAGTTTTCTGTGTAGCTAAGACATAGATTAGTCTGGGGGACTTTTCAGAATCGAATTTGGGTAAGAAGAGCTCCCGAAATCAAGGTTGACGTGAAGGGGTTATTTCGGAATATTGGGGATTCAAGGTGTGTTATAAAAAGGGGTCTTTTCAGGAATTTTCTGAGTTTCTGTTCATGACGAGTGCTACTGCTCCGCCACAGTGACCTCCGCTATAGAAGAATAATTATCGCTATAGCGGAAGTCAAGACGGTCAACCTCCGCCATAACGGTTGACTCTGCTACAGCGGTACCGCTATGGCGGAGCAGGGACCGCTATAGCAGAGCGACGGGATCAAAAAACCCAGAAAATGGGTTTTTAATTTCATTCTCTTCCCTTCAGCCCCAAAAATAAATGAGAGCTATTCCAAAAACCCTTTTAGGGTGCTCCAAGGCTTTGGAGCCATGGGGAGGAGGAATTCCAGCGAAAGGGACATGAAACCATGGATTCGGGCCTGCAGAATCGTCAGGGAACACCTTCATAGAGCCACAAAGGGAATTGAATAGGTTCTCGGCATCCAGGTAGGCTAGGTTTCTTCCCCAGAGTAGATTGACCATTTTTATTTCCTATTATTGTGTAGAATGAAAGGGAGAATCCATGATTAGGCCTTCAGGTATGGAGTCTGGCGGATTTAATACTGGTTATATGTGAATTAGGAATTGTATGGATTGAAAGTTTGATTTTATGATATATATAATGTGCATAATAGTGGTTTGGTGGAATAAAATGATAGGTTTGGGGACTGGAATGTCAGGAAGGTTCAGGGAACTGGGAGAATGCTTAGGAACTATGGGTAATGGAAATGGAAAACTCCTAGATAAGGTTTCGGGAACGTAAATGGCATGAGATATACCGATTGGTTTTACTAAGGCTAAGGGGAGGTGTTCCCACTCTGTGTTTGGTGCTGGGTAAAGTCTCGGGAATCACGTAGTTGCTAAATTATGCTAAGAAAGGAAATCATTCATTATATTTAAGTAAGGGGAAAAAGTTTGATCCTCAGACCAAGGTTGGGCTAAGTCATCCACCCGGGGAGGGGTAGGGGATGGTTAACGATCCCTGTAAATGTTGTATATTGTATACTCTTATCTAAGTGTTTGTATGAGATATATTGCTTAGGGATTGTTAGGAATGTCTAAGAGTCCTGTATTACAGTCTATGAATTGAACTATTTGTTGCTTGTGGTTTTACAAGTTATTTGTTCATTATTTGACTATGGATTAATTGACATTTAGTTGGCTCAAGTACCACGTCTGGTACGGGAATACTAATGGTTGGCTCGGGTACCACGCCTGGTAAGGGTATAACAAATGGTTAGCTCGGGTACCACGCCTAGTACGGCAAAATACTAACGGTTGGATCGGGTACCTCGCCTGGTACGGGTTTACTTTACTGCCTCATTTCATTGATATTGTTGCATTGTGTTGTTGGTGTAGGCCAGGTCATTGTATTATATTGTGCTTTTGGTCTTGGTGTAGGACGGGTAATTATATTGTGTTTTTGGTCTTGGTGTAGGCCGGGTAATTATATTGTGAGTTTGTTCTTAATGTAGGCTGGGTTGTTATATTATATTGTGCTTTTGGTCTTGGTGTAGGCCGGGTAATTATATTGTGAGTTTGGTCTTGGTGTAGGCTAGGTTGTTATATTATGTTATCAGTTGTTCTAGGTGTAGACCGGGTTATGATTTAAACCATTAGTTGGTCTTGGTGTAGACCGGGTTGTCATGTTAACACCTAGATGTGTTAGGGGGATCCGAGTGGGTCCAGACTATGTAAAAGAGGTTATAAGTTCACAATTTATTATTGTTAAGTGTGTTATTGACGGTCAAGAATTTGTTATGGTTAATAAGCTAAGGATGGGTCTTGGTGTAGACCAAGTATCCTATTGAACACTTAGGTGTGGTTAGAGGATCCTTGGAGGGTCCGGGTTTCGGGATTAGAAAGGGATTTAGATATAACTCTGTTGTTGTCATTGAATGTGTCAATGGTTGCTAGGTGATTTTCATGTGATTGGTCAATTGGGAGTACGACGGAAAGTCTGGGGTTGTAGTTGTTGGTTGTTATAACCAGGATGGAAAGTTGTCCGAGAGGTCCGAGAATGGCTAGACACTGGTAAGTAATACTATGGGTATAAGTGGTTTGGGTTGGGCAGTTAGCCGGTTAAATCTGAATATCTAGTTAAGACGGTTGACTTGGGTAAGGGAAGGGTAGTCCAGGTATGGACATTGTTTTTGGTAAGGATTAAGTGAGACTTGGGAAGTCTAGGGATAAGGTGACTTGGAAAGTCTAGGGATATGGTGACTTGGTAAGTCTAAAGGTTAGGAAGGTCAGTTCCGAAAGGGGGGACTGATAAGAGAGATGTTGAAAGGGTGGAGCATTTACATTGTGCATTTTATCTTGATTTTTATATGATTGTAGGAGTGTATTCGGTTCAGTCAATGATGCCTACCAGTACGTGTGTTTGTACTGATTATACTCTTGCTATACCTCTTTGGGTATAGTCTGGTTGCAGGGTTGGTGATGTTTCACAGGTTCAGGATTGTGGTGATCTTCCAGCAGCTCTTACTTCCTTCTATGGTGGGAGTTGTGTCCATTTTATGTTGTAAGCTCATCTTGTAGAAGCTCTTGTAACGGCTTAGACTAGGTTCTGGGGAGGGTGTTTATATGGTTAAGAAATTTCCGCAAATTCTAAAGGTTGTGTAATTTTTGGAAGCTGTTGTATACAGATTTTCCAAACATTCATAAAGGGATTTCTCATGTATTAAGGGACTTATTTAATGGTTTACTTTCTTTTATGCATTGCCTGTTTGTTCGGGTGGTAAGTGTTCTCCTATCTAGGTGGATTAGAGTAGGTGCCCGCACGGCCCGGTAGTTGGGTCGTGACATCAAGCCTCCATTTCTTTTCATTAGATCTAGAAAGCTTCAATAAGGTATGTGGGTATTCAATAAGGGATTCCTTTCACCCTTATGCCCAAAACCCCATGTTTTTACTTTGAGTTATCAATTTGGGAAATTAGGGTTCTTACCTATTTGGGAAAACCTTATGGGTTCACTTATAAAGCATCAATTCATGGTTTCTCATTACTTATCTATGATTTATTTGAGGTTCCTTAATTAATTTTAAAAGCCCATGCATTAAAGGTGATTTCTAGCATGATTCCATCATTTTGCATGTCTTCAGGTGAAAATTGGTATGTTTAGATAACATGACCTCTATTTTCATGAAATTGCATGCCTAATTCTTCAAGTTATGAATTTAGAAAGAAAAGTATGTTTTGAATTAGGGCTATGCTAAGTTTTTCAGGATTTTGAAGCATGAATTGCATGACATTAGATATGTCCTTATGATTTATGAAAGGTTTGTCATCTAGATATGTCTACCTAAGCGATGTGAATTGCATGGTATTAGATATACCCGTATGGTTTTCAAACAAAATTGGCATTAGATATGTCACAAGTATATGTGAGCTATATGTATATGTTTTGGGAGTAGTATTTAGCATTGAGTTGGATATGATGAGATTATCCTTAGTCCCAGAACTACGTGCCACCGTAGGTGCCCTCTGTGGCTTATGAAAGGATCCTGATATGATAAGGTTCTAACTTTGGTCAGTTAGGACAAACTTTTTTGGTGTATGTGTATGACACTGGACTCTATATAGCTCATCATGGTTTATGTCGGTTAAGAGAAACTCCTGTATGAATATTTAAGACTTATGCTTTTCTATTTCATGCTTTAAGCTTTAAACTATGAGATTTACTTATGATACTTTCTTATGCATGAACTCAGTTTTAATTATGTTTTAAGTATGTTTTTACTACATTTATGCATGTCTTATATATTCAGTACATCCTATAGTACTGACGCATATCTGGCGATGCATCCTCTTAATGATGCAAATTTAGGCCCTCTTCACCAGGCTCGTGGCTAGACGACGCCGGATATCCAGATAGTGTTGGTGAGTCTTCATCCTTCAAGGACTAGTATCAGTCTAGTTATTTTGTTTATATTTCTTTTAGATTCTTAAGTTAGTTGAAGTGTTGTCCCATCAACTCTTATGATAGCTTAGAGGCTTCAGACATAGCTAGACTTGCCTTCTGTTTATGGATTTGATACTTCTTAGACCTTGTTCTTATTTAAGTTATGGTTGCCTATCTTCATTTAGTATGCTTCCGCTATGTTTTTTGTATTGATATGAGTATACTGTGACCAAGGGTTAAGTTGGTGCACTTGTGGTCCCAGGTCCCGTGTTACGTCTAGGGGGTAGCCTCAGGGCGTGACAAACTTGATATTAGAGCATCAAGTTCAACAGTCCTAGGGTGTCTGAAAGGCACATTGAGTAGAGTCTCTTTCATGTGTTTGAAGTGTGCCCACACTTATGAGAGAGAAGCTATGAGGTGTCTTAGGAAAAACTTCACTTCTTTCTTGTTCAATCTTATGTGATAGAGTTTAACTCTATTAACCCTCTAAGCGATTCTTTATGCATTTCAGATTATGTCTCCTCGCGGTGCTATACCTCACCGAGCCAATACCTAAAATGCTAATCCTCTGATTCCAAACCCTGAGATCACAAATGCGGAGTTTAGGAATGTTATTCATATGCTAGCCTAGACTATGGCCACGCATGCCAATCAACAAGCTCCTATCCTCGCCCCACCTCAACGTGTAGTTGCAGCCCAAGTCCGAGACTTTATTCGCATGAACCCACCTGAGTTCAGGGGTTCAAAAGTTGGTGAGGATCCGCAAAATTTCTTGGATGAGGTAAAGAAGATCTTTGGGGTACTGAAAGTTGTTGGTGTAGAGAGAGTTGAGATAGCTTCCTATCAACTCAAGGATGTGGCTCATATTTGGTTTACTCAATGGAAAGATGCTAGGGCTAGGGACGTGGTCCCTATGACTTGGGAGTGTTTTGAGAAGGCTTTTCTTGACCAGTTCTTCCCGAGGGAGTTTAGGCAATCTAAGGCCGAAGAATTCGTGAATTTGAGGCAAGGTTCCATGACGGTTCAGGAGTAAGGGTTGAAGTTCACCCAACTTTCTAGGTATGTTCCTTCCATGGTGGCTGAACCTTGGGATGAGATGAGTAAGTTTGTTTATGGAGTATCAGATTTGTTAAAGAAGAAGTGTAGGTCTGTGATGCTTTCAGGTGACATGGATATTTCTCGACTTATGACTGATTCCCAATAGATCAAGGGAGACAAGTTAAGGGAGATGGCAAGGGAGAATAAGAGTGTTAGATCAGAGGGTTCAAGTTTTGGCCATCATAGGTCCAGAGGCAGACATCACTCTTCGTTTTAGAAGAGATCATCGGGACCCGTTCATTTTTCAGCTAGTGCTCCTAACCATGCCTCCAGGCCTTATCATTATCAGGCTGGTAGAGGATCTGGTGGCTATTCACAGAGGAGTGTTGCAAAGGGGACTCCTTACCCTTCTTGTAACAAATATGGTAAAAGTCATCCTGGTGATTGTTTAGCTAGTTCGAGTGGATTATTTGGGTGTGGTCAAGTTGGACACAAGATTAAGGATTGCCCTTCAGCTAAGAAGGGACAGGGAGGTAGCAGGACTCAGTCAACCCCAGCAGCCCTATGAGGTCGACCAACCCAGGTGGGTGTTGCTTCTAATTTTGGTGGTCAGCGCCAGAATTGTCTTTATGCCATGTCCTCTCTTAAGGACCAGGAGAGTTCACCGGATGTCGTTACTGGTATGTTGAAAGTCTTTTCTCTTGATGTGTATGCTTTATTGGACCACGGTGAATCCTTATCTTTTGTGACTCGTTATGTTGCTTGCAAGTTTGAAATTAGTCCTGATAAGCTCTTAGAACCCGTTTGTGTTTCTACTCCTGTTGGTGAGTCAATCCTAGATAAAAGAATCTACCAAAATTTCCCTACCTCAGTCCTTTATAGAGTCACTTCAGCGGATCTAATGGAGTTAGAGATGACTGATTTTCATGTTATTCTTGGTATAGATTGGTTGTATGCTTGTTATGCCTTGGTTGATTGTGTACTCGAGTCATCAGTTTCAAGTTTCCAAATGAACCTATCTTAGAGTGGCAAGGCAGTCCTCCATCATCGAAGGGTTGTTTCATATCTTATCTTAAGGCTAGGAAGATAATTTCTAAGGGTTATGTCTATCATATAGTTCAGGTTGTGGACACGGAGTTTGAAACCCCATCTCTTCAGTCTGCTCTTGTTGTGAATGAGTTTCCAGAAGTGTTTCCCAACGATTTGGCTGGAGTCCCTCCCAATAGGGAGATTGACTTTGGAATAGTTCTTCTTCCAGATACGCATCCTATCTCTATTCCTCCCTATAGAATGGATCTCGCAGAGCTTAAGGAATTGAAAGATCAGTTGAAAAACCTCCTTGATAAGGGTTTTATTCGACCAAACATCTCTCCATGGGGTGATCCAGTCTTATTTGTGGGAAAGAAAAATGGTTCCCTCAGAATGTGTATCAAATACCGTCAGTTGAACAAGGTCACAATCAAGAATAAGTATCCCACTCCTAGGATTAATGACTTGTTCGATCAACTTCAGGGTGCCAGTTTCTTCTCCAAGATCGACCTTAGATCCAATTTTCATCAGCTTAATGTTAGAGAGTGTGACATTCTGAAGACAACCTTCAGAACTCAATATGGTCATTATGAATTTGTGGTTATGTCTTTTGGATTGACGAATGCTCCTGCAGCCTTTATGGATTTGATGAACCGTGTGTTCAAATAATACTTGGATATGCTTGTGATTGTTTTCATTGATGATATTCTTATCTATTCTCGGAGTGAGGAGGAGCATGCGGACCATTTGAGAGTGGTGTTGCAAACTCACAAGGATCGACAGTTAAGCAAATATGAGTTTTGGATGCAGTCTGTTGCTTTTCTGGGTCATATTGTGACTAGAGATGGTATTCGAGTGGATTATCAAAAGATTAAGGCGGTAAAATTTTTGCCTAGACCCGCTTCCCAGTCTGATATTAGGAGCTTTTTGGGTTTGGCTGGGTACTACACGAGATTTGTGGAAGGGTTTTCTTCCATTGCTGCCTGTTTGACTCGGTTGACTCAGAAGAAGGTTAATTTTCAGTGGTCTGATCTATGTGAGAAAAACTTTCAGGAATTGAGAACTAAATTGATCACAACTCAAGTGTTGGATTTACCCAAGGTCCTAGATGACTTTGTTGTATATTGTGAGGCTTCTAGGATTGGTTTGGGTTGTGTGTTGATACAGCATGGTAAAGTAATTGCTTATTCTTCGAGACAAGTTAAGATTCATGAGAAGAACTACCCTACTCATGACCTTGACTTAGCGACCGTGGTTTTTGATTTGAAGATTTGGAGATACTACTTGTATGGTGTTAACGTAGATGTATTCAACAATTATAAGAGTCTTCAGTATGTGTGCACTCAAAAGGAATTGAATCTTTGTCATAGGATATGACTCGAGCTTCTTAAGGATTATGATATGAGTTTGCTTTACCATCCGGGTAAGGCCAATGTCGTAGCGGATGCACTTAGTAGGTTGTCCATGGGTAGTGTGTCTTCGGTTGAGGATGAAAATAAGAAATTGGCCAAGGATGTTCATCGAATTTCTCGATTAGGAGTTTACCTTATGGACTCGACAGAAGGTGGTGTTATTGTTATGAATGGTTCCGAATCTTCTTTGGTATATAAAGTAAAAGAGAAGCATGGTTCCGAATCTTCTTTGGTATATAAAGTAAAAGAGAAGCAACACAGTGATCCTATTTTGCACCAGCTGAATGGTGCAATCCATCAGCAAAGGGTATAAGTTTTCTCCCAAGAGAAAGATGGTGTGCTTCGATATCAGGGTTGATTGTGTGTCCCTAACATCGAGAGGCTGAGACAACGGATTTTGACAGAGGCTCATAGCTCCAGGTATTCTATACACCTAGTGCCACAAAGATGTACCATGACCTACGGGAAGTCTATTGGTGGAATGGCATGAAGAGGGACATAGCAGGTTTTGTGGCTAAGTGTCCCAACTATTAACAAGTGAAAGTAGAGCATCAAGGACTGGGTGGTATGACTCAGGATATTGATAATCCTACTTGGAAGTGGGAAGAAATCAATATGGACTTCATTACTGGTTTGCCTCATACTCGAAGGCAACATGATTCTATTTGGGTGATTGTCGATCGGATGACTTAGTCATCCCACTTCTTGGCTGTTAAGACTATGGATTCAATAGATGATTATGCTAGACTCTATATTCGGGAGAAAGTCATATTGCATGGTCTTCCATTGTCTATCATTTCTGATAGGGGTACTCAGTTTACATCATAGTTTTGGAAGTCATTTGAGAGAGGTCTTGGTACTCAGGTTAAGCTTAGCATAACTTTTCACCCACAGACGGATGGCCAGACAGAGCATACTATTCATATTTTGAAGGATATGTTGAGATCTTGTGTGATTGACTTCAAAGGAAGTTGGGACGATTACTTACCTCTTATCGAGTTTGCCTACAATAACAATTTTTATTATAGTATCCAGATGGCTCTTTATGAGGCACTTTATGGACGGAGGTGTAGATCTCTTATTGGTTGGTTTGAGGTAGGTGAGGCAACTTTGACTGGTCCAGATTCAGTTCATGAGACTATGGATAAGGTTCAGATCATTAGGGAGAGGTTGAAGACCGCTAAGAGTCAACAGAAATCATATGCAGATGTGAGGAGAAAAGAGTTGGAGTTTGAGGTTGATGATTGGGTATTTCTGAAGGTGTCACCCATGAAGGGTGTGATGAGGTTTGGGAAGAAAGGAAAGCTTAGTCCCCTCTATGTAGTTCCTTATCGAATTCTGAGGAGAATTGGTAGTGTTTCTTATGAATTGGAATTGCCATCAGAATTAAAGCGGCTCATCCCATTTTCCACGTTTCCTTGTTGAAGAAGTGTGTTGGTGATCCGACCTTGATTGTTCCTTTAAAGGATGTGGGTGTGAAGGACATCCTTACTTATGAGGAAGTTCCCATAGAGATTCTTGATTGTCAGATTCAGAAGTTGAGAAACAAAGAAGTCGCTTCGATGAAGGTACTTTGGAGAAATCAGCTAGTTGAGGGAGATACTTTAGAAGCAGAAGCATCCATGAAAGCCTAGTACCCTCATATCTTTCCTTTTGATCAAGTTTCAGCTTGAGGTATTAGTTTCCTCCTTAGTATGTCCCTCCAATTCTAGTCCATCAATTTCTCTCATGATCCTAGCATGCATTCAAGTTTTCCGAAGTTAGTTCAATCATGTTTTAAGTTAAAAAGCTCTGTTTTCATGTTTATTCTTTAGTTTTCCTATTTTGTTGCTTGGTTGGGCTGTTTTCTCTCCAGTTTTCTTTGATAAGTCTTCATTTGACAACAAATGATCCCAAGGGGGAGATATTGTAACTCCTCAGAGTTTAATTCAACTGTTAAACTTTATTTCTGAGAAAATCGTAAAGTTCCCAGGGATCACGAACCGTAGTCCTGGACCATGATCAATAGTCTGATCCGTGGTCTGCTCCTTGGTTATGTTCTTTCCCAGTCCACGAGTCACTTGATGGATCGTTGTTTGGAACCATGGCCCATCCTGTGAACTCGTGGTTTGAGTTCCAGAGGACCCCCCATGAATGTTCCTGAAAATGACGAGTTGGTTGACGATTTGTCCTTTTGAACCACGGGTCATCCTTCCATCCGTAATCCCTAAGGATCAGAGGATCCTCATATCCTTAAGTCAGAACCACGAGTCAACAGGAAGATCCATCGTTCATAGTCACGGACTGTAGAGTGACTCATGTAGTTGAGTTTTAGCAGGCCCCTATGTGTGGCACCTGAAACCACGGATCAGTTGATGGTTATACATCTCAGTTGACGGCCCGTAGACTGACTCGTGGTCTCTAAAGCCGAAGTCTTTTATAAATTTTTCCTTATTAAATCCCAGGAGTATTTTTATAATTACCCACCCATGTAACTCTTAAGTGAGGTCATTTTGGACATTTTAGTATGGTTTCTACCCTTATTAGCCTAAGTCATTCATTATTCCTCATTCATCTACCAAAAGAAGAAAGAACTCCTTCAAGCTCCAAGTCTCAAGCTCAAAGTTCAAGTCTCCAGTTCTTTTCATTAAATCTAGCAAACTTCAATAAGGTATGTGGGTATTCAATAAGGGATTCCTTTCACCCTTATGCCCCAAACCCCATGTTTTTACTTTGAGTTATCAATTTGGGAAATTAGGGTTCTTACCGAATTTGGAAAATATGGATTCACTTTTAAAGCATCAATTCATGGTTTCTCATTATTTATCTACGATTTATTTGAGGTTCCTTAATTGATTTCAAAATCCCATACATTAAAGGTAATTTCTAGCATGATTCCATCAATTTGCATGTCTTCAAGTAAAAATTGGTATGTTTAGATAATGTCTGTCACGACCCGATTTCTCAAGTCATGATGGCATCTACAATCCCCAGTAGGCGAACCAATTCTCGTAGCCCAGAAAGGTTAGTAATGGGCTACTACCTAACCAAAACGCACCAGCAAACAGAAATAAGCGAAAGCAAAACTCGAATATAAATACATAAAGGAAACTACACCAACCCCAAGACTTGGTATCAATAGTACAGAAGTTTCTAATAGGATACAAGTGCTAGTAGTAACAAAATACAACATAAATTGCCTCCGAAAGTACAAGGAGCAATAGTACAACAGATGAGATGTAGACAAGCACCGACCGTCAGGCGCTCACCCTAGTCTCAAAGATCCAAAAGCTGCATGAGTCTCCAACATGATCAACGGCGAAAGCTCAGCTAATATCTGCACAAAAAAGTGCAAAAGTGTAGTATGAGCACCAAAACCACGGGTACTCAGTAGGTATCATAGGCCGATTGAGCGCATATAAGATATAAAAGCAGTAAGTAACAGATAGCAAGAAAACAGTCACTGAGGTAATAAGCAAGGCACAAGGAGCTAGCACAGATCATCCATAACCAAGAGCTTCAAGTAACACATGCTAGCACAGAGATACAATTACTTAGAATCACAGGTGAAGGAAAGGAGAACACACCTGGAGTCCTTGCACAATAATATAAGTAAGTAGAGAGAGAGTTGAGAAAATGGTGGTATACCGGTAACCTCAAGTAAATGGAAAAGACAGAGAGCAGTCAAAAATACTCAAAATGGAATCAACGAGTATAAGAAAGTCATAACACCAATCCAATCACATGATAGCATAACCAGGGAATCACCTCACAAGTGCAACCCTAGAATGAAATAACTAGGCCACAATAACCGAGAGATACCACTCAACTGCCCACAAGAATAGAGCCAGAGTCGCACACTCTGCTCAGAAGGCCACACAAAAGTGCCTCAATAAGATAGGAATCTAAAGCCCTCTCAATAATCAAAAATCCCACAACCAAAGCCTCAACAGGCTAGCCTTCACTAATCTTTCAAGAACCAGGTGCCAAGACAAGCTATAAATAAATACATGAGTAAATATAGTCTACCTACAGTCCCAACGGCCGCCCATAAAACCGAGGAACACAATCAAGTGAAAGCAAACCCTCCGGCATCCCATACTACCGGAGCGTACACTGAACACACAGCAAACAAGGGTGGAATCCAATGCATGATATGATATGATATGATGTGAAATAGAACCTCTGTATGTACCTCCTCCGGTGCCAATCGGGCCCAGCAGGAAGGTTCCAAGGAAGGACTCAGCCTGTATACCTCTACTCCACCGTATACCCTTCCCTCCGGCGCACGTAGCTCGAAGCCCCAGGCCCAGAGCGGCAAGGTCCATGGAGGTCCCCGACCCCATACTAAAACTCAGTATCAAGACATGTCATCCGGAAGCAAGTCCGGGATCAAGATAGAGACCCAGTCTCAATTATGCATGCACATACCCTGTCCAGGACTAAAGTAGTATAAAATACCTCAAAAACCCCTCCAAGGGTGCCCGGGCGTAACCAAGTCTAAAACTGTAGTAAATCAAGTCTAGTGCTCCGCCCTGCAGAGACTAGTATCAGTAATAAAATCAAGTCTGGTGCTCTGCCCCGCAGAGACTAGTTGATAACGCTCAAACTACACCTCAATTTACGAAGCATACGCGATCGTTGTCAAATATATAACCCAACAAGGTTGGGGTCGAATCCCACAGAGAATATGGTGATGATTAAGACTTTAGTGAATTAGTTGACTATTCGTCAATCGTTTCCAGTAAATAAAGGGGGGGTTTGTGTAACAAATCGTAAACAAAATAAACAATTAACTTATGGAAAAATCAGTAGGAGAGAATGAACTAGGGGTGTGTTCACCATGGCGTTGTAACAATGCCGATTTTAGGCTTAATTGGGTTCTTCCTATATGCTTGTCACGATGTGATTGCGTCAATTGTATCGTCTAAACGTCTCTCGACCAAATAAACAAATTTCCTTTTCTATTCTTTCGACCTCGAAAAGATGTGCTTTTTAGCTTAGCAATCCTAACATCAAGTAGAGTAATCCAGTTACGGCATTATTCTTTAAGACGAGAGTTTGTAGTCTCGAATCCTTGTTGTTAATCAAGTTTTCCCGGTTTAAATCTCTTTACTCAAGCAAACTAAACCTAGGCATGTTCTAATGTTTGCAACCACTAGAAAACGTGACATAAAGTATGATTAACAACGTGACAATACATATATCGAACCCAACGCTACCCGGAATCTATATTGCTACGTTTGCCGCCATGGCTCCCACAACCCTAGTTGCGGGAGTTTTAGTTAATCATGCTATAAAGATAAGAGAAGAGAATTGAATTCATAATAAGGAGAAGAAGTTCTTACAATATAATGAAAACCACTCTTCAATCTCCAAGAACAAGAGAAACCAAGAACTCAAGAACGAATCAAGAACACAATTGTTAATTCAAGAAACGTGTTCTTGCTCTCGAAAACTAACTAAAAAACGTGTTTGAAATAATGAGTGGGGTATAATAACATAAACCTAACATAGGGTATTTATAGGAGTAGTAGGAACCAAATCCAAAACGGGCTAGGAATCCCCAAAAACGCGGGTCGCCGCCTGAGTCACTGCCTAAGCGTGACGGTCAGGCTGACGGACCGTCACTGCCTTGACGGACCGTCGCCTGGGCCGTCAGCTTAGGCAGTGGTGCTGCCTCCTTTACTGCTTTGGAGTGACGGTCCCAGTGACGGACCGTCACACCTGTGACGGGCCGTCACTCAGGCCGTCACTCTTAGGCAGAATGTCTTTTTTTCCGTATTTCCTTCCGTTTCCGTGTTTGCTTCCATTTCCTACAAATACAACATAAAAACATCAAAAACAACAATGGTTGCTTGAAAACGTACGATTGTTCTTAGTAAAAAGGAGTCGAAAGTGACGTAAATTAGTGTCACATCAACACCCTCAACTTAAAACGTTCGCTTGTCCTCAAGCAACATAACATAAAACAATAATACGACTCTACTAAGAACACAAACTCATGTCTATAGCAACTCATGTTCATTCAAACTTATTCAATTAAATCATGCTCCCTTGTAACACACGAATGTATGAACACTAACTTGCAAGGATCCAAACATGTCATTCCGATATGATAGAACATTATGCATACACACCCGCAGCTATTCTAACAATCAATAGACAATATAGCCATCTTGGTGCCCTCACCACAAAGAAATCCCACACACAAGATTTGGGACTAGGTAAGCGCTCACACTCACAAACGATTGCAAACAATGCACATGCGATACCATAGGCTTGCCCTTACTATTCTATTTCAGTTCTTCAGAAAGCCGCTCAAGATCACTACAGGACTTGTTTTGGCTTGTAATGAGGCTTCAGGTGCAGGTAGGATACATTTAGGGGTTAGTGACTAAGCCCTCCTTAGAACCATTTACATCTTATCACCACATAAGTTCACTTTATCCATCCTTAGTCACCTTTGTATTTCCTTGATTCTAGATACAGGTGCGGCCTCTTTATTGACAATTCTTTTCGTTTCTTTTTCGATCTTTTTCATCTTTCTTTATTTTTCTTTTCTTTTCTTAGGCGCACACCCGGTTTTTCATTCTATTCAACAACAATCCTCTCCATCCTCTTTTTCTTCTCTTTTACCACTGTAGTAGCCACCCTCAACTTAGGCTGATTGCCTACGTTAAGGTGCACGATGTCCAAGGAAGGACCAGGGCCAAGATAGGGATTCAAAGTTAAACAGGAATGGTGACAGGTTATTGAAAGAATAAGGTCAATTATGGCTCAAACAGGGATCAAAAGGGAGTATTTGCATTTGGACGGTCTTATAGGTTAAGTGGACTGCACACAAAAAGGGCCTGTGATCCTTTCCTAAGCAAGCAAACTTCAAAACTTAACAAAATAGACCGGGCAAGTTCTAGATGCATGCACAGAGTAAGAATTTATAACAATTAATCTCACACGCTCTTGGCACCAAGAAACTATATCGCTACCAACTATCAAGCAACCGCTCGGCTTAAGCATACTTATTCTAATCATAATCACACAATGACATTCAAGGATCCAGACAGTCAATCGTTTCAACATAAGCTCAAAACCAGAAAATTTTTCAAGGGGCCTCGTTTTTAGACAAGAACAACGCATGCTTGCTATAGACACTTAAAAAAAAAATTTAAACTAACAACCTAAACATGCCGGTTCTACTAGATAGCACACCGGAGGGAAAAGAAATCGGCAACAAAAACCCTCGGTGGTGACTCACAGGTTTCCCAACACCCTCAACTTAGACTCATGCATTGTCCCCAATGCATAGATATGAAAGCTAAAACTGTGAGACTAAAGGAATACCTGTGAAGTCGATATGACTCAATTTCCGGAATGATGTTGGAGACCGCCAGGGTCTCCAAAACAAGAGAACTCGATGGAGTGTTTGCACGCGCTGCTGATTCGATGTTGCTGTCCAACTTCTTCTTTTGTTGGCTCCGCAGCTAGTCGTGACCGCTTCTTCGCTCTTTCTTTGCAGATTCTCTTGCGGTGTTTTCGCTTTCTAGATTTAATTTCACCGCCTTCCTTTACATGTTTATGGTCTCGCACCATACTTCTTACAACAGCTAGCGTCTCGACCAAACACTTCTCCTCAAGGTGCACATCCGCAGGAGCTTCCTCAATACCATTGATGACCGCGACCACCCTCATGTCACTTGGTTGCTTCATCAATTTGGACACATCGAACTTGACGACTTCATTGTTTAGTCTGAAGGTCAGTTCATTCTTTTCCATATCAACCAACACTCTTGCGGTGGCTAGCAATGGTCGTCCCAAGATTATGGGGACTTCAAAATCTACTTCGCAATCCAGGATCACAAAGTCAGCAGGGAAGATAAGCTTACCAATCTTCACTAGCACATCAGACAATACTCCAACAGGTCGTTTTATCGAACGATCAGCCATCATCACTCTCATGGACGTTGGTTTAGGAGGTCCCAAACCCAATTTGTCATACACTGCTAGCGGCATCAAATTATACTAGCCCCAAGATCACACATAGCTCTTCCGAAGTTGAGCTTCCCGATAGTACATGGAACAGTGAACGCACCTGGATCTCCTTTCTTTTCCACTAATGATCTAGAGGAAATAGCGCTGCAGTGATGGAGGTTGTCTTCCGGCTCAAAGCTTACCGTCCGCTTCTTTGTAATCAAGTCCTTCATGAACTTGGCATAACCGGGCATTTGTTCTAGAGCTTCCACCAAAGGTATGTTTATCGAAATTTCTTTCAACATGGTCACGAAGTTCAGGAACTTGCCATCGTCAGCTTTCTTTTTCAAACGCTGTGGGAACGGAGGTGGTGGTCGAGGCATCATCGTTGGAAGCTTTTCAGCTTCCTTACATTTATTCGCAGGCTTTGGAATGTCCTCTTCCTCTACCGCCTGATCATCTTTTGCAGCCTCACCTTGTGCATGAATTACCGGATGTGATTCCGGTAATATTTTTCCGCTTCTAGTGGTGATTGCCATGCAGCTTGCGTCATTTTTCGGATGGGTGGTGTCGCTCGGCAAAGTACCCGGTTTCCTTGGGTTTAGAGATGCCGAGATGTGACCCACTTGCTGCTCTAGTTGCTTGATAGCGGTTGAGTGTGACTCCACTACCAGACTCAATGATGATAACTCATTCCGCATTGCCTTTACCCCAGAGTCAGTCGATTCCACCTTAAGCAGCATCTTCGCCATCATATTCTCAAGTTTGGATGTCTCAGCCTCGCTGCCTGCTTTGTCCCGATTGCTAGGTGGTATATACAACCCACCTCTATCGGTGTTGTTCCTCCAGCTTCCTTGGTCGCGATTTTTGTAGCCACCATTCTCATAGTGGTTTGGATAGTTCCGACCTTGGTTTCCTTGGCCATTGGCCTGGAAACCCCCCACATAATTCACGTCCTCAGTTTCTATACCTTGGGAACTGGCAACCTGTACCTTCTCCATACTTCCTGACGTCAAGTGCTTTGTCAGGAGATCTAACTGTGTTTTCAGGTGCGCCATGTCTTGGTCGCGTTCCTCCTCTTTCCTACGCTGCTCAGCTGACATACCAACTGTGTAGGTGCTAGCTGCAACCTCTGAATCTCGTGTATGCCAGGCTCTGTTGGTCTTGGTGAGCCTGTCCAACGTAGTTGTGGCCTCAGCAAAAGAAAGTCCCATGAATGCACCACCTGCTGCGTTGTCTAACGTCGGCTTTGTAGCCGAATTTAATGCCCTATAGAATGTCTGCATCAAGACGTTGTCGGCCAATTGATGGTTCGGGCACTGTGCCAGCTTCTTCTTAAATCGCAACCAAGTCTCGTGCAGTGCTTCGTGTGGTTGCTGCCTGAAGTTACTAATCTCATCCCTCAACTGTATCATCCGAGAGGGAGGAAAGAACCTTTCTAGGAAAGCTTCTCTCAACTCTCCCCACGTTGCGATAGAGTCGGGGGCCAATTCTGTCAACCACAATGCTGCCTCATCAGACAGAGACAACGGAAACACCCTGAGCCTGATCGCTGTCTGACTCACGCCTGGCAGCTCGAATGATTTGCATATGCCCACGAAGTTCATCAAGTGCTGGTTTGCATCGTTGCCAGCAACACCGCGGAACACTCCTCTCAAGTTCAACAGCTGTATCATCGTGCTAGTGATGTTGAACTTGGCTCCGGGCGGTAGCGGTGGGACAATAATGGCGCCCGTCGCGCCAGCTCCATCTAAATCAAGCTCATCATCATTCCGTGCACCATCGTCCTGCAGACCACCAGCATTAAGGTTTTGTTGGGCCTGCAGTTCAGCAGCGAGCCTTGCTGCCTCTAGTTGTGCGGCCATGTTCTGCCTCAATGTTCTAGCAAGTTCGGGGGCGTAAGGTATAATTTGTTTCCCCGAACTTCGGGTATTATGCATGCACAACTTTGTACCCTGTCAAAACAAAAACAACAAACAAACGTAAAGCAGGAAATTATAACAAAAAGTCAAATAAACACCAAACTTAATCAAAAACCGTATTCCCCGGCAACGACGCCATTTTTGATAACGCTCAAACTACACCTCAATTTACGAAGCATACGCGATCGTTGTCAAATATATAACCCAACAAGGTTGGGGTCGAATCCCACAGAGAATATGGTGATGATTAAGACTTTAGTGAATTAGTTGACTATTCGTCAATCGTTTCCAGTAAATAAAGGGGGGTTTGTGTAACAAATCGTAAACAAAATAAACAATTAACTTATGGAAAAATCAGTAGGAGAGAATGAACTAGGGGTGTGTTCACCATGGCGTTGTAACAATGTCGATTTTAGGCTTAATTGGGTTCTTCCTATATGCTTGTCACGATGTGATTGCGTCAATTGTATCGTCTAAACATCTCTCGACCAAATAAACAAATTTCCTTTTCTATTCTTTTGACCTCGAAAAGATGTGCTTTTTAGCTTAGCAATCCTAACATCAAGTAGAGTAATCCAGTTACGGCATTATTCTTTAAGACGAGAGTGTGTAGTCTCGAATCCTTGTTGTTAATCAAGTTTTCCCGGTTTAAATCTCTTTACTCAAGCAAACTAAACCTAGGCATGTTCTAATGTTTGCAACCACTAGAAAACGTGAC